>DWQW01009482.1:0-12905 GCA_018249695.1 Heliconius erato demophoon
CTTGTATACAGTACTATTAACCAAAGCAAGTGATGTTAGCCCAGATTGCGATGTGAACTGCAAACTCGAAGGTCTTTGTGACATCGTAACCACTGTGCTATGGGAGAGAAATAGATGCGAAGTGCTGTAAGATCTCTACTTTTCTAAATAAAAATTCTTAAATAAGATACAAGAAGATATTTTTTTTATATAAAATGGGGAACAAAGTGTCTCAAAACTACGTTCCCAACAAGATCCCCTCTGCCTCCAGTATGAAGCTTAAAAAATAATAATTCTTTACAGCCGTCATAAGTATACTTAGTAGACTTGAGACGAGATTTTGAGTTATTTGATAACATAACATAACTTAAAAACTCTTTATTTCACACCACAAAATTACATAATTAACAATAAATAAATTCATATAAAAAAATGTGAAAAGGCGGCCTTATCACTAAGACATTTGATTTTGCAAGCCAATATTTTTTTGGTATAATATTAAAAAATATACGACTACTGTTAAATAATTATTACTCCTACAAGGTATCTAAACGTTTTCTCCTTAACATATCTTAATATTACAAGACCATTACAAATTTACGTACTCGAGAGACCAACATTTTCTCCTTGAGTTGAATCTTATATTTTATTCAGTGAGATGCCCACAGTAGGTAATTTTACAAACAAATTAGTATGATCAAGGCAATTTATTATGTTGAACAGTCAAATTTTCAAACTAATATAGCGGCTGTGAGTTCATAAAAATACTTCTTCGGCTTTAAATATCTTTGAATTTCTCCCTCTAATAAAACCTCTATAGTTTATTACATATCCAGATCCTCCAGATTGAGTGTAACCTACATCGCATACAATAAATATAAAATAAATCAGCTTCACTCTGTATCCCACACCCACGCACGTTGTAGCACGCAGCGTAGACAGAGGGAACCTAGTGTTAAGACACTCTGTTTCCCATTTTCTGCCGAATTCTGGAGGCAGTGCGTTGAGTGGCAGAACTCAACGCCGCGCTTGTCCTCGACACCACAACCAAGAAATAGAAATATAAATGTAAGTAAATATTTCATCTCCTCGAGTGGGAATCGAACCCACAACCAGTCGGTTTTACAGTCACATTTTGTGCCATTGCGCCACGGCTGGCCTCAAACAATAAGTATACCTATATATCAATAATATTTTCATTCTTTCGCTCTGGCACCAAGGCAAAAGACTGTCGTTGAGTTCCGCCAGTGAATACGCATTGCCTGAAAAAAATTACATTAGGTTCCATCTGCCTACCCTGCTATATGTGGGATATAACGTGATGCAGATTTTTTTATTAGTGGGTTAATAAGGTTCCCTCTATCTTCCCTACTAAGCAGAAAAAGGCATTACATAGTAAAAAGCAGTAACAACTCAATTGAAACGTCTTAATATCAGCTTATTCAATCAAAAACAAAAAAACGAAATGATAGCATTAAGCATTTTCAATTTCTATCCATTTGACAAATGCGAGGGATTGGGAAATGGCTAATCGTTGGTGATCCATCACTGGTTGCCGTTTTTGTATGAAATAATGTACATATATGTTTAGGTAGCTAGATGAGAAAAAGTATCATTGTCACAAATAATTAAATATGTATTTGTATAAAACTTATTTAAAACAAAAGTCCTCCTAAACTGAGTTTCTTGCGCCGGTTCTTCTCAGGTCTGAGGCATTAACTTTAGTGAACTGGTGGTGGTAAATTATCTGACGTCAAAAAAATAAAGCATGTGCTTCTTATTTGCAATAAAATTATTCGAATTTTTGACTTGACTTTAAACTTTTAGCAGTAGATTTTAAATGAATTTACTTGAAAGGTTATATGGATATTTCTTTTAACTTCACACTGAATCCCGCATACACTTTCCACTGAATTCTGAATTGTGTGTTGAGTGGCGGAACTCAACGTCGCGCTTTTGCCTCGTTACCAAAGCAAGGAAATGAAAATACGAAATATTTAACTTGCTCTAAGGGATCAATAACCCGGCGTTTATTGATACTTTGCATTAACGAGTGGTGGTAGGCTTTAATAACATTCGGTCAGTTGATACTATTATTATGTCAACTTACCGCCAACGCCGCCGCCGCCGCCGCCGTTTTTAATAAGCGAATCTTATTAGAATGGGCAGGCAGAGGGAACCTACCGTTAATACACTTCATTCCAACTCACCGTCCAATATTTAGGACATTACGTGATTTGTAGCGCTGCGCTTTGTCTTGTTACTAGAGACTTGTGGGAATCGAATTCACAGCCGTCGTGCTTACAATCAGCTATTCTATTGTGCCAAGACGGCTCGTTAGTTACAATTCAAGTGCACTAGAAATATCATAGCGATTCAACACAAAAATACATACATTTGTCAAAAATACGTCTGACATAAATAAAAGATATTTCCAAATCAAAAATTCTAAAATCTATATACATATTGAACTATAAAAAAATGAAAAAAATATTATTTCTGATGCGTAGAGAGTAACGAGGCGAAAAGTTGACGCTACTCGTGTGAAATGGAACTTTGTATGCCGTGAAATAAAATTATTTAGATTTTTTGAAAAATATCCACATATTTTTTAAATTCTCTATCTCTGAATGTTGAATGGCAAGTTTTGCTTTATAAAAGCTCTTGTAAATATTTTGTTATGATTCAATCTGTTAGAGTCTCTGAGTGTAAATGCGACGTTTGTGCGTTCAATTACCACTCGGAGGAATTTTTATCAGCACTCTCTGTTAAGAAGACATTCATTTCAGCCACTCAACACGCAATGTCTTGAGTATAAAACTCTACTTATTCCCTACATATCCTGCCATGTGCCTGTTCTACAATGCGTATGAAAAAAAAACTAATTGACACCACAACACAACATTTTGGCCGTATCTGCCTCTTTAAAAAAATGATAAACAAAAAGTACTACTTCAGGCTTTCTTGCACATATAGCTATGTATGGAGAAGCGCACCGGCACCTAGCGTAACAACACTCCGCTATCGACTTTCCGCTCAATTTTTTGATATCCTCCAACCGTCGCGCTTTCAGTCAGATACTGTTACTGTGTATTTGATATAAAGAGGTAGAGCTGTTAAGAAAAAAAACTATACCAAAGATACCAAATACCTACGATGGACACTAGCAATTTACATAAAAGAATTCTATATAAATCCTGTTGATGTTAATACAATAACATTCATTTCAAGATATTTACTAGCTCTACTAGAAAATGCAGGTAGTTTTTGATAGGTCATTATTTTTTCATCCGCTTTAATCAACCACTTTTTTATTTACATTTTATGTGATTTTCTGTTGTATCACGATGGTTTTCGCTCGAAGATCGTCGATCGTCGTGATGCAACGTCGTGGTGTAATTTCTGTCTGTCCACGTGACGGGTGTGGGATCGATTCCCAATCGAAATAAAATGTTCTCGTTTACTCGCTTTGGTAACATATCAAAAGGTGGTATTATGAACAAAAACAAAAAGCGTCTTGAAAATCAGGACAAATGCGGAAATCAGAGTCTTATACTTCGCTTCCTCTGCAAATCCTGCATTATACAGGTAGCAGTATAAGGCAAAAAATATAATTATTAACTCTTTGTTGTATGCCCGTAAGCCTCCTTTACTCACTTCCTTACTCACAATTTTTAATGAAGTGAGATTGAAATTAATAAATCTATACATTGTCAGACTCATTGATATTTTTAATTGTTTACTTTTTTTTCATCCTTCATTCTGTATCTCGCACGGAGAAGGTAAGCAGAGGAAACCCCACTCCATTTCCACTAAGATTCCGTTTTCGTTCCCTAGTGTCTGCTGAGTTTTTCCTCGAAGAAAGTGAAAATTTTAAATATTATTCTTATAGTCGCACGTGCTCGTACACCACGACGGCCTCTAATAATATATAAATATTTTTATTTAATATATTTAATTATAAATATTAATTAAACTACAAGATAAATTAAGCTACAAGATTAGAACCTGTATACCCACACAACACCCACTTTCCCCAAAGCCCTTTAATAATCAAAATTTCGAACGAAACATTAAAACATTAAACAATAAAACATTTCCATGTAAGATATCAAATCCAATAACCAACTCTAGAGCGCGAGACTAAAGTGAATTAGCAAGTGTATTACGAATGTACGTTTAACGTTATTATATAGCGTCGTGGACGCACGTTACTTGTTAATACTGCAGTAGCGTTGTAAATAATAATAAAATTAAAACCAACTTCACGCTGCATCCCGTACGTAACACAACAATCTAGTAATATTTGACGAATTCAACACAGACAAACAGATAGATACTAAAGATGTGATCCTGTAAGGATTTCTTTTTTTTCCTTTGAGATACGGAACGCCACAAGAACACTATAGTACAACACTACTAAAAATACAATAACACGTCCATACATACATCTAATTTTCTTACAAGACGGTACGGTACAAACTTTCTTACGTTTCTTTACCGCCGAAACATCTGAATTGTAATTTTTTTGTTTTAATTTTTATATAACAATGTATAAAAAGTTGTTTTGCCAATGCATAATTGCAGAAATTATATCTACAAGTAGACATCACTCTTTATTAAAATTCTAGTGTCAAGACACTCCGTTCAGTCTCCGTAATGCACAACACTGACTCTAAACGACGGTTGTGGGGTCATTTCCTACTATACATTATTTCCATTATCTCTGCTATTGATATAAACCGCGCCATTGGATTTCCTATGCCTAATATTTAATTTGAAATTGAACCCATAACCATAGTAAGCAGGAATCATATACACAGATTATTTCAAATTGCCTTTTGATAGTAATAAGCAAATATATTTATAATTTTTATTCACTTATGTTGTATTTATTAAAGAGTTTTATATTAAAGAAAATATCTTTTACATTTAACACTGTCACACAAAAGAGTGTCCTGAAACCAGATTTTGTTGCTATATGAGACATGCTCAAAATAACTTCTCAAAATAACTTTAGCAATTCTCAATATTTTTTTCACTTCACGAGTGTCACGAAAGGAGTGACTTAGCACTGTGCTGGTCAATCTTTTCTCCACGTTATTGCCAGATATCGAGCGAGGAAATTAATAATAATTCAGTCCTGTGAGTAGATATCGAATTCGCAACCCTCACATTTAGCGTAACACGGAAAAATATTTATAAGCAAATTTGAAAAAAAATACATACATCAAGTAAAAAAAAACAATTGTCAGCTAAACCAACTTAGACAGGCTTACAGAGCTCAATACAAAGTTATATTAGAAATATCAAGCGGCCGTATTATCTTGATGTTCCACTTGGTTCGAGTAACTCGACACCGGTACAGATAGATATTGTTATAAGTTGCAAACTAATACAAACTAATAAGTGAGTGACTTCGATAGCCCAAATGTTATAATATATCAATTATTTGTATTTATAAAGGGAGTCGTAGCGTAGATTTTGACTGTACACATGTCGGTTGTGGGTTCAATTCCCAATTGGGAAGTTGGAAAATGGGAATTATATGTATTTCCTCGCTTTCGTAACAAAACTAACGCACGTCGTTGAGTTTTGCCAATCGACACCCAATATCTAAAGAATTGGGCTGAAAATAGACAACAATGGAGCGGAATGTGCGGAAAATCTAAGATATTCTTAACCACCGTGCCGCACTTTATGTTGTTGCCAGCGAACGAGCGTGGGAATCTAGAGGTTCCCTCTGCTTACCTTGTTATGCCATGCGTGAAATTAAAAAAAAATATTTTATTCTTAAACTAGACTTTTCTGTGCGGTTTCGGATAGTTCCTAAGAAAACCACGTTTGATCAAAGAAGCTTTAGAACCACAGAAACATTTTGAAGTATTTTTTTTGTAAATAAATCATAAGAATCATAAAAAAAATCGATCTATTGCGCGTCGCGATGCGAGTATCAACGACGCGACATACTTATAGAAAGCAAAAAATAATTTTAAATAAATCTCTCTAAGGGTTATTGAACTTCAGTAATCCATCCAAATGTCCATGCCAAATTTTATATTTATACTATCTGTAATTTATAATACTTCATCCTGTATCCCACATATACTATACCTTTTATTTTTTTTTTCAGATAATAACATTTACAATGTTATTTATACCTTACCACAGATATTCTTATACATTAGAACATCCCGACAATACCATATATTACAATTTCAACTTTTTCTCTAATTTTCCCAAATTTCGAAATGTTTCTCCCAATTGAGTAACGCAAACAACTTAAGCTCGTACCAATTAGTTCGAGACAGTGTAAAATATTAAGCTTTATCGAAAGCTCGATGAATCATCGTGTGTCAGTACTTTGGCCAATAGCCAGATATATGAGACGTGGAAAGAAAAGTTGTGAAAAATTACACTTTTTTGTGAAATCGTAAATTTATATAATATTAGAAATGCAGATTTCCTTTTGTTTTTCTCAACATAAAATATCTCGGAAAGTGGGGAACGAAGTGTTTAACACTAGGTTTGTCTCTGCTAATTGCTACTGGTATTGTAACTGGTAGGTGGCTGCTGTTTGTTTAACATACATAAACATATCATATATAAATTTTCCTGAGAAAAAGGCTCTTGACAGACTGACGGACGGGCAACAAAGTAAATATAAAGTTTCCGTTTTTTTCTTTTGAAATATGGAACAGCAAAAACTGTCTTATAAAAATATTTCTAATTGTAGTGGCAATAACATCTTACAACACGTTTTGTTCCTTAATTTTATTCAATATAACTAACGGTTAAGACGTGAAAATTTAATAAAAAAGGTTAATAGAATTTTTAATTAAGTATCTAAATTATTACAGTTACGTATTTATGTATTTGTAAATATAAAATGAATAGAAATTGCCTTAACGATGTCTTTATTTGTTTATGTTAGTCTGAAAGATAGAATTGATCTTGACTGAAATAAAGTAAGAGAGTTGTAGCTTTTATGGTTTCATAGTATATCCCTACTTCCCATATAATTTCGATAAAATGGATAATTAAGAGGCGGAACTTAGCGCAGCACCCGTAGCTGGAAATAAGAAAGATAGGAAATTGAGTTACCAGGGCGAGAAAATAACAAAAAAATCATCTTGTTTGGAATGAAACTCAAAACCGTCGCTTTTACAGTCAGACCCTGTGCCTCCCGACGGTTTTTTTACGATTTTATTTTGAATCTGCACTCGGCATGATAGAACCTAGTGTTAAGACACTACGTTTGCCACTTTACGCCCAATTCAGGCATTGCGTGTGGAGTGGCGGAATTCAATGCCTTGCCTTTGACATATATTTTAAAGATGAACAGCTATTTCTAACCCAAAAGCAGACAAGGTAAATACGTCAGAACTAGTCTCACATTTGGTAAACAAAATCTGAGATAACATAACATTCTGTAAGGTAATCAACCTTTCATACACGGTAGGCATCGGATACAGGTAAAAGCTCCCGAGGGCGGAATACAGGTGAAGTATTCCATTATAACAAAGCCTTGTGGCTTAAGTGTACCTTAAATTATATGTTTTATTAGCGTTTCTGTTTTATTTTGTAATCATAAATGGATATCATTTATTCATGATTACATTATAAAACATAGTTCTGCCACTTAACACGTATGCCTCCAGAATTCGGCGATGGAGAAAGAAACATGGAAAACTGTCTTGACACTAGATTCACCCTGCCTACCCTGTTGATTGCAGGATACAGTTCTTTTATTTGATTTTTTAATCAATTATTACAATTCTAGCCTATTTAGAGGCCAGTCGTGGCGCAGCGGCCCGAGGTGTATCTGTAAAACCGACTGGTAGTGGGTCCGATCCCCACTCAAAAATAAAATAAATCAAAAAAATATATATTACATTTTACGTTTAAATGTAGACTGTAGGGCAAATTAGAAAACAAGTATTTAATTCTACTAAACCCTCATCGGTATTCAAGCCGACGTTAATCAGTTGGTACGTAATTTTGGGTACTAATAGTGATGAAGAACCGATCTCTTGCACGATTTAAATAATTGTAAGTTAAATTTAAAATTGTTTTTGTTGCTACTTCAATATAATTATTAGATTATTTGTGCTTTTTTAAAATAAGTAAACCATACATCATTAAAATAAAAATAAAAAATGGAAGTTTGTAGACGTTGACTTCTACTTTTAGTGGTAACTTACTAATTTAGTGGTAAATGGGAATAGAGCATCTTAACATCAAGTTTTCAGGTTCTTTTTGCCTACACTGCTATGTGCAGGGTACAAGTGTGAGGCGAAAATCAGGTAGACCTAAGGCTGTTGTGGTGCAACGGCATAGTGTCTTAGTTCAAAAGCGATGGCTGTTTGTTTGATTCCCACTAGCGGAAATGAATTATTTCGGCTCTGGTAGGGCAACTCAAAGTTCCACATCTAACACTATGTCTTGAAAATCGAGAGAAAAATGGGGAAGTGTCTAGCGGCGTACAGCGTGAAGTTGAAGCAGAAATCAACGCCCCGCGTTGTCTCGATACCAAAGAAATGAAAATAATTCAATCTTCAGAATGGGGACCGAGCCCACAATTCACCTATTATATTTAATTACACAAAACCTACTAGTCTTCATTTTTATTATAATTATATTTATATTTTTTTAACTTTGCACAACTTCTGTTGCCCACTTTCCGCCGAGTTCTCGAGGTGTTGCGTGTTGAATGGCGGCACTCAGCAGTCTGTCCTTGTTGCCAGAGCGAAGAAATGAAAATATGTTATTTTTCAGAGTGAAAATCGATACCACAAACGTACACATTCACATTTTTGTGCTTCTACACTTCCATCATCTTCTATATACAAAACTAAACTAATACAATTCAAAGCAAACATAACCTAAACTTACAAGCTAAACACACCGTAAACCGCGTGCTAATACAACTACGATCTCACCCTCTGTCAAGTCACTCTCCCTAATAACATTAACTAATTTGACAACTACCTCTTGAATATGATCTTCTATTTATTGTAATACAGGTGGATGATTCGACAAAATGTACGCGGGAAAGGAAATAATATAATACAGTGTATGAGATTTCGTTTGTATGCAATGCCTCCAGAATTCGGTGGACAATGGGGAACGTAAATCTCTTAATGTAAATAGTATCTTAACATTAGTTTGCTAGGTTCCCTATATGTACCCGGCTTCCTCTGTCTACTCTGTTAGGCGAAAAGTCTGTTGAAAGTGGGTTCGAGACTCTGCAACACATAAATACAGTAGCATTGACTTACAATATATGATTCTAATTAAAAAAATTAAAGAAATTAAAAAATACAATTATATTGCTTAATGTAATATATAAAAAAAAATGGATAAATTAATAATTACATTTTTTAAATTTACAAATTTAATCTTAACAAGTTAAACATATATCTTAACAAGTTAAACATATGGATTAGGCTATTTCACTTTAATAGTGTTCGATGTAGTCCTGCTTTCGATGTGCCCTGCGGTCAGAGTTACCTCAAGCACTTAGAATGTGCTATGTTGTCATAAACACCTCTTAGGTTATTTTCATTTGATCATGTCAGAGAAGTCGCTAATGAAAGCTTGTATTATAAAAAAAGCTGGCCATATGTGAGTCAGACTCACGTACGAAGGATTTTGTGGCATTATCTATAAAAGCGGCATTACACAAAATATTATCACGTTTGTTGTATAAGAGCCCACTAAATATTTATTTTAATATTTTTTTAGTATTTTTTTGTTATTACAGCAACATATATTGTCTGTGAATTTTCAACTGCCTTACTATAATAGTTCATAAAATACAGCCTAGTGAAGAACGGACAGATAAACAGTGAAGTCTCAATAATAGAGTTCTGTTTTACCCTTTCGATACGGAACCCTAATAAATGCATAATATTCTTAAAAACACCGTTCACTTCGGTATTTATTCCTTTTATTTGTGAAAAAGGCATTTTATTGAGAGGATTAAAGTGTTCTTAATTAAAATGAACGGCACGTTCATTAAACTCGGCGGAAGCGCTTCTATAAAAATATAAATATTAACTTACTTACTACTTTTGTAGCTCAGTTGTAAATATTTTAAATGTATACGATAGTTGCGGATTTTATTTTGTTTACATATACTTAATAGGAACGGCGCGTCTTAACATTAAATTTCTAGATTCAATCTGCCTACCCTGCTATGCGAAAGTTAATGTAGTTGTTGTTAATGTTGTTAATGGGTTTGATTCCGACTTTTGGAAGTAATTTTCCATGTTTGTAACAAAATGACGCGTTTAGTTTTGCCAAAAAATCTAAAAAAATGTGCAGAATGTGGGGAAAAGAATTTCTTGGCTTTGGAACCTCTACCTACTGTAACTATAAGCGCCAAAAGTTGTGGGTTCGATTCCCATCTCTTCGCTCTAGAGTCGAGGCATTTTTCGCTCTATACTCGAGCCAAATTGGGGCGCTTATAATCGAGCCAAATTCCGCCACTCCACACACAATGCCTCGAAATTTTGGCATAGAGTGTGCGGAGTGTCTTAACATTACGTTCCCTCTGCCTATCCTCCTATATGCGGGATACAGCGTGAAACTGAAAAAAAAAGAAAAAATGTGTATTCTTTTAAAATAAAATATTACAACAGGTAATTTTGAACGTGACTTACAAACGTAAAGCATTGTGGGGACCGTAATTAGCCCTTTAAAAATATTCTCTTTAAAAATCCTGCGACCAAGGAAATGAAAGTTGTTTGAAAAACAAACAAATGTATATTAATATAGGCCAGTCGTGGCGCACGGGCACAAATTGTGACTGTAAAATCGACTGGTTGTAGGTTCGACTTGAGGCAATGAAATATTTATTTACATTTATATTTTCATTTCTTCGCTCTGATGATGAAACAAAGCACGGCGTTGAGATCCGCCACTCAATACGAAATGCCTCCAGAACTCGAGGGTAGTGGGGAATGGAGTGTCTTAACAGTAGGTTCCGCCGGCCTACTCTACTGGGTGTAGGATACTGCGTGAAGCTAAAAAAAAAATCAAATCAAATTAGCTTCACACTGTATCCCACACACAGCAGGGTAGCGAGAGGGAACTATGTGTTAAGACACTCCGTTCGCCACTTGGCCGTTATTGAGTGGTGGAACTCAATGTTGCATTTTGCTTAAACACACGAATATCGTTAATATATATCATAGTAATATATTGAGTCATATGCATTACTATTATTGGTTGTTCTATTTCTATTTAAAAAAATGAGTCCTTTTTTGGCCTGCTTATAACTATATTTTTCAGAATATAAAAACATGATTTTATACAAAATATGTATTTTTTTATATTTTATGTTTAAAATCATATTTTGCCCACAAGTTAGCAATATATGGCGGGATGTTTTAGCTATTACATAAACCTAAAGACCATTAGTTGGTTACTTTTGTATCCCTTTTCTCTAACTTAAATTATTAGACTTAATTGAAATAATTTCCAAATAAAAATGACAACCTATAAAATGATATGTTTTATAGATCCCTAATATCTTGTCGAAACTTATAACAGGCGAGGGAAAAGTTGTTCAAATTATCGTCAGGGAAACTTTTTTCACCGTTTTTTTTTGGAGCAGACGAAAAAGTTTACTAATTTACGTTGTGAGTGTTTTTATCATAATTTTATTTTAAAAATATATTAAAAGTAATAAATTATGCTGCAACAGTTATTTTATGACCAGTATTTTAACCTTCTTTCTTTTTAAGTTGAGTGTAGCTAAGAAAGTTTAATGTGGAATTAAGTTCTTAGACAACAAATTTAAAATGACTATTAGTTGTAGTTTTTTGTAGATTATTTGACCATATTTACAAAAAAAAATTAAACATTTCTTAAAGTGTTATTTTACACTTAGGAAAGAAAAATACTTATTTAGAAAACGTATAAAAATTTATACGTAGCGGGACTCGAACCCGCGCCTCTTGGAAACCGACCTAATTATAAAAAAAATCTTCACGCTATGTCTAACAACGTGAAAAGTAAAAGAAAAGAGGCCAGTCATGGTGCAGGGGCACAAGCGTGCGATTGTAAATCAGATTGTGGGTTCGTTGCTCACTCGAGGAATGAAATATTTTCATTAAATTTAATCGCTCTGGTAACAAGGCAAGGCGCAGCGTTAAGTTCCCCTACTCAACACCCAATGACTCCAGAATCCATGATAAAGTGGGAATCAAGGGTCCTAATAACAACTAGGTTCCCAGGCTTACCTTGCCTATAGCAGGATACAATGTGAAGCTAAAAAAAGGAAAGTAAGAATATTTACATTTATAGCATTTATTTTCTTCTGCTAAGTTAGGTAATGCAACAAAACTATATCACAAACGCACTCACATAAATATTGTCCACTAATGTTGTTTGTGGGAACAGTTCCGTTAATCTGAAGCTGAGAGTACCGAAACATTTGGATGTGAGCCAAAACGTCACCTATCTTTACTATTAGACACGAAGTTATATATATTTATTTATATATATATCTTTGAGACCAGTCGTGGCACAGGGGCGCAGGCGTTCGGCGGTAACCGTGACAGGTTTATAGAATATAAGTATAGAAGATAAGAATACCCATTGTCTTAAAAGTTATCAAAATAAACAAAAAAAACAGTGTATCTGTACAAAGAGTGTTTTTACATAACGTTCTTATTGACTATGCAAAAATATAAAGGTGTAGGGAACTATTATATACATTTATAGTTTATTTAATATATGTTAATTATATATTTCAATATTGTAATTTATTTATTTACTATACATACATTTAATAGGATTAATATATTTTGTAGTAAGTATTCGTATTTAGTATATTTATATAAAAACGCTCGCTGCCGTCGACCGAACCGGTAAGGCGTTCTAACATCTACGCCTACCCACTTGTCGACACATAT
>DWQW01009483.1:0-12905 GCA_018249695.1 Heliconius erato demophoon
TTGTTAAGATAATCTTAGTGCGGCTCCCCGGGGAGCGTCAACAAAGAAAATTGGATGGGCAGTCGGCCAATAGCTTTTAATCCTAGGCCTTTTTGACCCTCGTTATATATTTGTATGTTATAATCGCCTTCTTTGAAACACGTGGATGGATAGACTAATCTATGTTAAATTAAATTTAATATGTATTTACATATATTGGTCGTCTGGTGCAACAATGACGTTTTTGTACTTTTTAGAAATGTAGTTTTTAATATTTTTAAAGTGTTATTTCCACACTTAGGAAAGAAAAATACTTATTTAGGAGACGTATAAAAATTTTAACGAAGCGGGACTTGAACCCGCGCCTCCTGGAAACGGACCAGGTCGGTTGTAAATAATGTAAGAGTTGGTAAATAGTCTGTGCATATAATACCACAAAAAGGTAATTTATAAAGGTAACATATAAAAAACCATTAATTATTACGAATAGGTAATTTAAATTGTACGTTATTATATTATAATGTTACCATAGTGTTATAAAGTATACAAATAAAGACGCCGTCAGTAAGTAGCAATTAAAGAAAGTACTGTAATAACTAGTTTTTATCAGCATCACGCTGTATCCCGCATAAAGTAAGACAGAGGGAACAGTAAGTGTTAAAACACTCCATTTTCCGCTTTCCTCCAAATTTTTCGGGACGCGAAACTCAACGCCGCACTTTTACCTTGGTGATGAAGACGAAAATATTATAAATAATAACTCGAGTGGATATTGAACCCACAACCGACGCGTTACAGTCACACCCTTATGTCCCTGCGCCACAACGGCCTCAATCAAAATCTGCCAATTAAATGAAGTACTATAATTAAGTTAATTATTAAGTAGTAATATTAATGGTAGAGCAATAAATTAAAACACGTTAACTACGAAGTTAGGCTTTCAGTAAATGTCGAAAATGATTAGTGGAAACGATGATATCGATCTTAACGCAATAAGGTTTATGATAAACTAAAACTATAAAATAAAGGCGCCATTGTAAGGCATTTTTTTAATGTTTCACGCGATATTCTGCAGTAGATATTTAGCAGAGAAGGCAGAGGAAATCTAGTTAAGACACTCCGTTCTCTAATTTCTTACTACTTTCGAAATGTTGCATGTTGAGTAGCGGAACTCAACGCCGCGTTTAATATTCAAATAATATTATATTGCAATTTTCTTATTGCGTTTGAAATCATTGACGTAACGCCTTAAGGCTCAGCTGTAGATATTCAGTAAATTGTTTCCATATAGATGGAAGACTGTAATTTTTTACCAGCCTCAAGAAACATTTTGATAATAACTTACTTTTTATCAACGAGGGTGAATAAGATAAATGAATAATGTTACATAATAGTGGCAGCTTAAATACCTATTTAACATTTTTTTCAGTAGGTACCTACTGAAAAAAATGATCAATCCGTAAAACAATATAAAATCAGCTTCACGCTGTATTCCGCATATAACAGGGTAGGCAGAGGGAACTTAGTGTTATGACACTCTACTCTACTGGAGACATTGCGTGTGAGTGCCTGAACGAAGAAATGTCATTATTCATAAATAATTATTCTTTCTCCCAAATGGGGATAGAACCTACAACCGTCGCATTACAGTCACAGCCTTGTGCTCCTGGGACACGAGGATCTCGATCAATAGGTACAATGACCATATCCTTATATACCTAAAGCAATTTACACAAAAAGCAAAATTAAGCCGTACTTCAAAATCAAAACGCTCATTTGATATAGGTCAGTATTTAGACCTTCATTTCGATCCCTCTTTCCTTTGTTCCATACCAAAGCATAGCCTTTTTTTTTCTTAAAGGATGTTCGGTGAATTGCAAATCTTTTCCAGAAGACTTCAAGGGACTTGGTCGGCGACTGTGTAAATATTTAATGCATATTTCATGGAGCCGCCGCTTTCTTTGCAAGAGATCGGATAGAACAACTTCCCCGTATAATGATAGCTTAAAATATTTTATGAGTTAATTTTTTATATTAAAAATCGCATTATTGGTTGTGATATTAAAAAAAATTTCGAGTGTTCCTTCGCGGACTATTAATGAATGTTGACTCGGCGTTGAGTTTCGCCACTCAGGACGTAATACATCCAAGACTCGTCAGAAGGTGGGGAATAGAACGTCTTAATATTAGGTTTCCAGGTTCCCTCTACCAACCCAGCTATGTGGGGGGATCCAGCCAGAAGAAAACTCTACTTAAGTCATCATAATTACTATTCATCACCACATTTCATTATCATAAATCATAAGAAAATAATTTAGAAAATTACTTTTGTATTAATAAAAAGCATAAAATTAATTACAAAACGTATCTTTTATTTAATTTGTTAGTAAATATTTTATTTTTGAATTTATTTGAAGTGTAAAAATGCGTCATTGAAATTTGAAAGAACGAATTTGAAGATTCAGACGGCGAATTAGATATTTAAAAAGTGCTAATGACTTTGGAGTGAGAAACCTATAAAACTCTTGATTTACCTGAGTAGCTACATTATATAATACATGATTTATCATTTAATAAGTTCTTTGATTTTCACGATTATTACACATTTTAAATGAAACTATTATAACATTTTGGAAACCCGACGTTTCGAACACTTTGCAGTAGTCCGTGGTTACGGGTAGACAGCGGCGGCATTCGTCTATCAGTTGACATAATTATTATATCAAAATAAGAGTATAATAGGTTTCCAAAATGTATAATCTCAAATATACGAGATTAATCCAGTTAAAATAGTTTCATTTAAAATGATTTATCATTTTTTATGCGTACAAAAGGAAAGTATTCAAACAAAATTTTCCGACATCAATCGATTTTTTTTCCTGCACCACACATAAAAGCTAACCCTATCTGGCCAGTTATCTAAATATGAAATATAGACGTTTTAATGATTCAAATTAAATTTGCTCTCGGCCACGTTATTTACGTTTTTCATTTTAATCGGGCCATTTAAAATGATATGTTAAAAATAATTGCCTTGCCCGTGGCCGCGCGAAAGTTAACGAGTGTTATTTAAACTGGCGGGAGTTCCCTCGTTTCGTAAAAAAAACCCGTTTTGTAAAAAAAAAACGTTCTGCTTTGAAAAATTTGCAGAAATAATGACGTAAAACTCATATGAGAGAGGAGGAGTACGAAATAAATACAGTGGAGCCCCCAGCCCCCGGTTTATTAAGCGCTAGCGTCGGTCTGGAATGTGCGATAATTGCGTATTTTTTATTTAGACTTTTCAATATGAATACACATTCATTTGGACGAACTAATTATATTAATATATTCTACGTGATTTAAAAAAAATAGGTATATTTATGAGGCGTGATGCACAGGATTACGGCTGTGCGCGACAGGTTGTGCGTTCGAGCCCTACTCGAGGAATGCGTATTTTCTTATTTTCATTTTCTCGCTCTGATTGGAGCGCATGATTTTTTCCACCACTCAACACGCAATGCTTAAAGAAAGGGGAATCGGAAGTATCTTAATGGGAACGCAATGTCTTAAGACTAGGTTCCCAGGTTACCTCTCCTTATTCTGCGGGATACATTGTAAATCTGAAAAAAAAAATGTAATTTTATTTGGTTAACAAATTCATTATTAGACAAATAATAATTCACAAAAAGAATTTCAGGGGTACTCCGTGGATACTTTATAGTACCTATTACCAAATTTCTATCAAATCAAATGAAAAACTCGAAGGGCTGCTGTAAGTTACTGGCTTTTGGAGTACTAAATCTAAATTTCGACAGTAGTGTGGGGTATAAATCCAAGAGATGTTATGCGTGACTCGCTCGCGTGCCTTTATGTACAATTTATTATAAGGGTAAAGAAAAAAACGACGCTCCGATGGGCAATGTCCAATCGCAAACCACGTTTCCAGCCACTAAAACAAATAATGTAGTTTTACCCATTTATCATACTTATTTATTTTATTCTGCAAGAGGAGTATATCGATCATGTGCAAGTGTTGCTGTGGAATTTAGGTATATACATATATATTTATAAAATGAGGCGTTCACACACTTGAAAGAATGATTAGTTTTGGAATAAGCTTAGGAGACTTTTAGAATATAGGTGAAACTAATTAAAAAATATAATTTATTTTGTTATTTACCAAATTTTCTTATTTTTCTTTTTCTTCAATATGTTAATATTATTTAAGTAGACCTAGTTAGTGATATAGTGGTAGACCTGTGATCGTGGACTATTTTTACAAATTTTAGCTCCTTATTTATTTGCTTGACTTTTTTTTTTAGCTTCACGATGTAACCCGCACATAGTATGGCAGGTAGATTGAACCCAGGAATCTAGTGTTATGACACTCCATTCCTATCGAGACACTTTCGTTCTCTACTTTCCCCAGAATTTTCGAAGAATTGTGTGTTGAGTGACGAAACTCAACGCACCGCTTTATTTCTTTACCAGAATGAGATAATGAAAATATTAAATACTTAATTACATGACATTGGAATCGAGCCCACAACCAGTCCCGTTTACCATCGCACGCAGACCTACTAGCCTCAACTATTTTAAAAACCGGTTGTATAATATTAAAGGTACTTCTAAAAAAAACCTTAACTATACTGAATAGTTCCAGCACACAAAACATTCAATTCCAACATTCCACCCCTCTTTGTCAAGGAAAACGAGCGTAAAGAAAAATTCGCTGCGACATCAGGTGTGCTAGTGGAAACAATCGCGCTTCATTAGTACAAATATTCCTTGTTCTTTTCCGTCCTTCCCCCATTTTGTCGTACAACTCCAATATACTTTGTTTCTTGTTACTTATTTTGATTTTACAATACGACTATAACTTACAATTGTTGAATAAAAATGGTATTTTTGTTGAAATTATATAAATTTTCATTTTAAAATTATTAAAAAATGGGTAGCTTTAACTTACACTTCTTGAGCTTATATGCATATCTTAGGTACGTATAAAAGATCTACTTATGTATGTGTAATAATATTAATAGTGGAAGCCGCATTTAAATTCGTTCTGTGTAAACTGAATTTATTCTTTTTTTTTAGCTATACGTTGTATCTCGTATATAGTTTAGTAGGCAGAGAGAAGAGCCGCAGCTTGCCACGTTATCAGAACGAGAAAATGAAAATATTATAAATATTTCATTTCCTCGAGTAGAAACCCAATTCACATCCTATCACATTTACCCCTACCCAGTCGCACGCTAGTCCCCCTGCGCCACGCTGACCTTAACTAACTTTGTTTTATATTAAAAGATAAATTATTACGACCATTTATATTCAACAATAAGCTAAACGAAATAATAATGAAGTTGGGAACCATCAGCATTTCCTATTAAATCTATATTATTTTCCACTGTATCAAAAGCAGATAAAGCAATGTTCAAGCGTCCGGTCTGATGAATCACTCCCGCGGGTGTCGCTTCAACGTCGCATTACGTTGAAAAAGATACGTTAGGGAAAGATGTATGTGTGTTTTTACAAGGATTTTGTAGGCTCTTACTAAATGTTACATAGATAAAAGTGCTTGAAAGTTCTAATTCTGTGTACAGGACTTAGGGTATTATGTGCTTTTGGTGATATTATATTTAAAACAAAAAAAAATAAATAAATCACCTTCACGCTGTATCTCGCACACAGCAGGCAGGAGAAGGAGGCATTGCGTGTTGAGTGGCAGAACTTGACGCCGCGCTCTCCCTCAGCACCAGAACGAAGAAATGGAAATATAAATTTAAGCAAATATTTCATCTCTCCGAGTGGGGTTCGAACCCACAACCAGTCGGTTTTACAGTTACACTTTGTGCCTCTGCGCCACGACTATGAGGCCAGTCGTGCTGCAGCTGCACAAAGTATGACTCTTGTGGCTTCGATTTCTACTCGAGAAAATTAAATATTTGATATTTCTATTTTCCTCGCTCTGGTGACGAGCGCGCGGCATTGAGTTCCGCCGAGTGTTTTAGCACTAGGTATCCTCTGCATGTCGCTAAAAAAATCAGGAACAGTCAGCCATTCACCAATTGCTTCTACTTGGCAATAAAATTTCAAAACAACGATACAAAAAATAATACAAACTTAAACAAAGTCTTACACAAAATGAAATCCTAAAATATAATAATAAGTTCTTTGAATTTCACGACTTTTATTATCTAGCAAGATACAGTCAACTCATTCTGCAGGAATCCAGGGCAGTACTCGAGGCAATTAAGAAATCGTTGGCGGTAGTTTGATATAATAAGTATGTCTTCCGTACCAATTTCAGAATTGTAGGTCAACGGGAAGTACAAATTATAAAAGTTGACAAATTTAAACTGTATGAAATAAATAATTTCTATGAAATATCTAAAGAAGACACTTCATTTTTTTCCTTTCTTTATATTGTAAGTTCTCACTTTGTGCCAAGTTTCATAATTGTACGTACATCCAAGGGAAGTATCCTATAGATTTTTTGATTACGCGTTGAATATCATACATACAAAATACAGCAAAATCGAATTATTGACGCTTGTATCTTTTGATTCCTATGACTTAGAAACTTGATTTCTTCTTTACTTCAAGGGACCATAGACCTGAATACTAATCCACATGATCTCAAGAAAATGGTCTTAAGATACGGACAGACGGACGACAAAGTAATTATATATAGGTTCAGTTTTTACCTTTTAGATACTGAACCCTAAAAATTAATAAGCATAACATTTAATTAAAAAAAATTACACCGCTCATAAAATTTAAAAATCCAATAAAATCTTTAAAAATATATTTAAAAGCACTGCGGACGCAATAAACAACAAAATAAAGGTGCTTAAGAATGAATTATAGAATGGGCATAGGATTCCGCAAAACACTTAGCTATTTCTTTGAAATATGAACAAAAGTCACTAGGTAAAGCAAAATGCTGTAATATTGTCACAAACGGAGATTTCCTCATACTAAATTAATTATACGAAGTGGACGATAGCAAGCGAAATGAACTCTTAACTGCAAGAAATTAAGTTGACCTGAAATATTTGGACCCTTTTATTCTAGGGTAGGGTGTAGTTGCGACATGAATGCTAATTATGTAAGGGTTGTTTAAATTTATTGAATAATTTAAGTTAATTCTTGTGTATAAATTGTCCAATAGTAGAATTCTATTTCCCTAAAGTCCATTATATTTGGTGTTTATTGTGTATATTTTCGGGGGCTAATTTCTTTAATTAATTTTTAGATCGCTCTATATAGGAATTCGGGAATTCTTAATGTCAATTAAAATGGTAACTAAAGTGGGGCACGGAGTGTCTTAACACTAGATTCCCTCTGTCTAATCTGCTGTGTGCGGGATACAGCGTGAAACTGAAAAAAAATAATAATTAAAAAGCATTTTTTTAAAACATGTCACAAAATTTGAGAAAGTAGACTGTTTATTAGTAACACCATTCTTCGCTCACCATCCATTACCGTAGAAGGTTACCTCAACGCCGCACTTTATTTAACTAAAAGGGAAGTACTATATTATATTCCCAGGTGTGGAATTTAAACCAATAACCGTCGCGTCCATTCTAACATATGTAACTAGTTAGACTCTTCATTACAGCGACAGCATAGTCAATTTTTAATTAAGCCACACTCTGTGCCGTGTAGACCGTCGGGGCGCAGTGGCACAATGTGTGACTGTAAAGATGACGGTTGCTGATTCCATTACCAGTCTGGAAAATAAATTATATAGTTTTTTTTCCTTTGTTTGTTCTGGTGATAAGACAAAGCGCAACGTTTAATTACGTCACTCAACAAAGCAATGTCTTGAAAATTTTGAGAAAAATGAGAGCCGAGTATTTTAACACTAGGTTCCCTCTGTCCTTTTAAATACAACTTAACTGCGAAATACAACTTCAGCCTATAGCATAGACACTCTATGAACCATAATTTTGAAATTTGCCATATTTTTACTTCACTTCTATTTGTCTACACTCCCAGTCGTTTCTTAATGTATAAAACAGTGGGCTGCATTTAATAGTAACCTCGTAGCCTCGGTTCGGTATGGCTGAAAGGGGAACGTTGTACGTCGCGCCACAAAATGTTTGAACTGTTGTTGAAAACTTTTAGTTCAATGGCGCTACTCAAAGCTTTTCTTCTATCTCCAATTGCTTTAAGAGCACATGTCCTAAAATAGTGAATAAGACAATTTTATGATTCCATCTGTGGGTCCTATTCTATTTTTTTTCTATGTTTATATTTTTAGTGGACTTATGCAGCTTATGATATTTTATAATCATATTTATTATGTGTCTGCTTCTATAAAACCTGATACAGTTCTATTAATAGAGACAAGTCGTGGCGCAAGGGCTGAAGCGTGTGACTGCAAACGCAATAGGTTATGGTTTCGATTCCCACTCGAGGAAATGATATATTTAATATATTTTAATTATTCGCTCTGGTGTCCCACCACCACTCAACACGCAATGCCACCAGAATTCGACGTCAAATGAGGAACGGAGTGTCTTAACACTTCGTTCCCACTTCCTACTCCGCTGATTAATTAACTAATTTAAGAAAAAATGTGTTAGTAGCAATAAAGGAGCGGCTTTTTGTGTCTGCAGATTTTATTATACAAACATAAGGAAACGAAAAGTTGAAATTTTAAACAGAACCAAGAATCAAACTTGTAACCTCTGAAATCAACACAGTAATATATAAACCTGATGATGAACAACTAGTAGAAAATTCAAAGCCACAAAGTCCACTTTAATACATATATAAGCATGTAAGGTTGAAGGTACTTCACCGATCAATTCCACGATCATTCAGCAACACTGATTAGCTGGCTGCGGTTGTCTCCACTAGATTCTATCTATACCCAGGGCTTCATATAAGAATATGAAGCCCTGGGTACTATATATTTGCAGTCTTGATAGTGTTGAAGTATAGTTTATAATTTTTCTATTTGGTCTACTTGATTTGTAGAATTTTTTAAATTATTAATTTAAATAATATAATACGTATGTAAAATACTGAATGTAAATGTTGTGAATCTAAAACATTTAACGAAATGGAAGATGTTTTTGAAAAAAAAATTGTGTTATTAATTTTATTTCTTTTGATATGATCCGAATTTTGGTTTATAAATAAAAAAAATAAATATTAAACTTGACAAAGTGTAAATAGTTCCCAAATATGTTGAAATGTGACCTTATCAACAAAAAACCGGTCAAGGGCGAGTCGGGATTGAGCTTTTTCTGAAATTCAGTGTTAGCTTAAGTTAAACAATTCTAGCTTAGCTAGAGCCCTTTCATCTAATACCTCACTTGAACTAGTGGCTTTAATACCTACTTTTGCCCCCTTTTTAAGGCTATTATTTTTGAATGTTTAACCACAAATGTATAGTTTTCAGATTTTTTCCTAAACTAATACTACCTGTAGACGCTAGCTGCCAATTATCACAATTCTAGGTCAACCGAAAGTACCCTATGAATTTTGATTCCCTTATATATTTTTTCTAAGTAAACATAGAAATATATTTTTGTCAGGAATTCATGCCGCCGTAGATCTGAGTATATGGTTTGAATTTCAATTCGACATCTCTAGACGTTCCTGAGATAAAGGGTCTTGACAGACAGACGGACAACAGAATGAGGTATGGAAGCCTAAAAAACTATTAAAAGAAATGATAAAAGCAATGTAAAATGAAAATACTCATGGCTTATTTTCCGACATACAGTCTATTTTTTAGGTTAATATAATTAGTACGGTAAGTATTTATTTAATTTAAACCATTTCTACGTTATAAAACCATAAAACATTACAACAATAAATTTACAACGCTCATACATTCTTGCATAAATTTGACAATCCTTTATTGTTTAATTCAAAGAAGACATACATTTTATACATGTCTTCCACCTCCCTCATAAAATAACATTACATTGTGAGCTATTTTTTCTTTATTAAGCTTAAACATAAATTAATTTAAATTACGTGCTTAACACCACCAAGTTCTGGTCTAATTCGCTTAGTTTTAAAGCAAAGACGTGTTTTCATACATAACGAAGATTCCCGAGAGTTATTTAACTAATTTCACATGCGGTAAGTTTTAACCCTACTGTCATTTATATACGTTTTCTGTCGCAGAGGCGTTTTCACCATATACGAGTGAGCCAGTGTATTTTTTTTAAATTGTTGTTGCGGTTTTCCCCATATAAATTTCAGCACCGATTCCCTGAAGGGTTTCGTTTGGTATGGAATGGAAATTATATTTTTTATTTACATTAAAGAACACCATAAAAAGTAAATATATTTTGCAGATTACATTTTTCGCATTAACATTTTCTTTATTTGTCAAACGAAACAAGAGGAAGTACTAGTTAAGTAAAATAATATATTCGGATCCATTTAAAACCAGTTTGATATCTTCAGCTTTAAATGTAATACAAGCAAATGAAGAATTTATTTCAAAATGTAAAACAAATTTTCACTACGTCTTAAAGACAAACAGGTACACTTCGGAATTAGCACTGCAATTCGTCTTCACTTCAGAACAAATATTCATTTAACTTTACCGTCATCTACAAAGCTGTTTTAAACATCTGAAATACTTGAAATTTAGTTTAATTATAAATCAAAATCAAAGCAGTTTTACGTTGTATCCAGCACACTGCAGGGTAGGCAGAGGGAACCTAGTGTTAAGACACTCCATTCCCCACTTTCTGCCGAATTTTGGAGGCATTGCGTGTTGAGTGGCAGAACTCAACGCCACGCTTGTCCTCGACACCAGAGCGAGGAAATGGAAATATAAATTTTATTAAATATTTCATTTCCTCAAGTGGATCGAATCCACAACCAGTCGGTTTTACAGTTACAGTGTGTGCCCCTGCGCCACGACTGGCCTCGACTAATATCATAATCATATTAAAATATTTTAATATTTATATACTAAAGTAATAAATAATGTAACGCAATAAAAATCTGAAATTGGACGAATTTCAAAAGAATAGTAGCAACAAAGAGCATATTATTCAGTGTCACCGACGGGACGTGTAGTAATATATGCTTTAATAAAAGGGTTCCAGCTCTCTGCAGAACGTACATCACGTGGGCCCAAAGTATCTGGGATCCTAAATTTATTTTTCATTGACGACATTCACATTCCTTATAAATTCGAGTGCCTCTCCTAAATCATCTTTGGGTTGTCGGAAAATGCGTTATTTTATAATTTTATTGTAGCTAAATACTTTGATTATATTGTAGTGAAATTAAATGAATTCATTTTTTTATATTTTTTTTATTTTACATAATATACTCAATATTATATCTTATTATAATTGGGGGATCTAAAAGGCCTTAAATTTAATTATATTTGTTACTATGTGTACTCTAATTTTGATTATTATTATCATATCTTTAAAAATTATCTAAAAAAATACTTTTTATTTTCAACTGGTTTATTTTATAAAAAAAAATGTAAACCTTTATATATCTAACCTTGTCACACTACAGAACTTGGAAAACAAGAAAACTCCGCAGTCATTCCTTTGCATTAACAATACGTTCAACCTAAACAAAGAATATCAGATGGACCTCAGCCAGGACAATGCTACACTCACTAAAAGATTCCATAAAAACTGTAAAGATACCCTCGTCACGTTCGAACATCTTATTTATCTAGTCCCGGGAAAATCATTGTTTCCTTTTCGCTGTTCTCGAAGAACACGCCTTATTACGGCCACAGCTAACTGATGAGCTGTTGTTCAACGCTATTGTCTCGAGGTATTGTAACATTAGTAAAAAGGTCACTGAAAAACCTTTGATGTAGGTACTATATGTTTTCATGGAATTTAATACGTAAATAAAAAAACCTATCCTCTTCTCCTCTTTTAATGATTCTCTACACTTCCTAAATTGGCAGGGCAGATTTTAATATTCTAAGTCCACTTGAGGTCATCGTGGCGCAGGGGCACAAGGGTTTAACTATAACGCGACGGTTGTGGGTTATGGCGAATGAATTGTTATTTGTTAATATTTTCATTTTTTCGCTCTGGCACCAAGGCAAAAGTCCGACGCTAAAATCCGCCACTCAACACGCAATGCCTCGAGCAATTCGACGGAAATTGGGGAATTACTAGGTTCCCTCTGCCTACCCTACCATATGCGGGATACAGCGTGAAACTAATTTGTTTTTTTTTATTATTATTAAGTTCAATAGTTTCCCCTGAGCTTCGTCTGTCAATAAGTAACAGAAGAGATTTCTACCAAAGGCTTAGCCTAATAACATTTGTGCATTTTCAAATATAAAGTGTATAAGTATGTATATATAACATGATATATACGTATTTCCTTTTAATCTCAGTCCTCACTTGTTTGCATGTATCGAAGCAATGTAAAGAACGAATACGCTGAGTTCATTATCTGTAACAATCGTTGACATCAGAATGTGTGATTCATTTTCTTAAATTTACTGGGTTAAACGGATTTAACTTTATTTAAATGTTTATTTAAGTTTAAGATAGAAATAATTATTTTATTGAACAATATTTTATTTTGCATTCTTATTTATGGTGGTTGTGAATTTGAATTTTACATACGGTTGTGGGTTCCTACATAAATACATATTTATAATATAAAGTTATAAATAAAAAATATATATAATATTTCCGCTGAATTCTCGCATCTTAACATAACATTTAATAAAAAAAACCACGAATATTTTAATGCTTCCCAATATTAAAGAAACAAATAAACCATAGCATATACAACAAATAAAACAAAAAAAAAACTATATAACACCAAAGAAAATCTATTAAACTTACAGAGGTGAAAGTATTTAGCGATAACGGGAACATCTTCCAACCGGTAACAGTGAGTGGACGATTAGCCCTTTCGACGAAGAGTCTCATAGTGCTCTTGAAGCGGCGGGGTCGAGG
>DWQW01009484.1:0-12904 GCA_018249695.1 Heliconius erato demophoon
AACTTTGCAAACCGTTGCTTAGCAACGGTCGGTTGTTATTAAGATGGCAGAATAAATTGCCTGTCAAACTAAAAAATATTTTAATATTTTAGTATATATCGACAATATTACAAATATGAGAAAAAAAGTAACCTATGTTCATCCGAAGACCCTCAAGTATCTCTATATGAGTAGTTTATCATAATTGAATTAGCGGTTTGACCCTGATTGCGTAACAGACAGACAGACAGACAGACAGAGTTACTTTCGAATTTATAATATAGGTATGGATTAATGACAATATGCGACAAAAAGTGCCTATTGTTGGTCCAAAATAAAAAAAATAAAATCTAGCTAGCTAGATAGCGATACTGCCCTCATCCTAGTACCAAGTCCCCCCAATCCTTATGAGACTAGATTTAAGATTTTATTTTAATTAACATACATGTGCTCGTACATGTAAAAATATCTATGATTAGTGATGTGTAAGATTAACACATCTAAAAAAATTAGTTTAGGTATTATTTTATTTAGGTTTAGAGTAAATATTGAAAATTTGAAAAATGTTAAAAAAATAGACAAAATGGATACAGATCAAGTCTCTGAAGTTATCAGATTTTAAAAAGAGTTCACCTTGAGCTACTCGATTTTAGTATACCACTGCGACTTTGGAAGACAAACAAATGCGTAGGGCTGTTTGAAATGTGTTTTTTTAACAAGTTATTAGTTATTCTCTGTAAAGCAGTAGTGATTAAGACATATTTTAAAATACATAATTTATAATGTTGTCATTGTTTTTTTTATTTTCCAGCCCCTATACAGCTTGTCTGTGCAGTGAGTAACGCAACATGTTTAGTCGATGAAGCTCGCGATATGTTTGCCTCACTTGTCGAAGGTTTTTCCCCTCTACATACAGAACCATTGGATCCAATGTTTTTAGACTACCTGCATATTGATCAAAGTTTCAAAGCAGACTTAAGAGATATAGAGGTCAATGGATTAAAGAATGCTGTGATCGAAGAAGCCAGGTTTGCCTAAAAATTATTTAAAATGTTTTCGTTTTCTTGTTCTGATGAGTAGATAGCAAAGAGTGATAATCTGGGACATTTTTTACGACAACATAAAATTGTAATAATTAGAATAACAAAACTTACTTTCAATATATGTTATGAAATATTTTCAGTGTGGATATGTCATCGAAAATCTTTCGCAAGCAATTTGTCACTGATCTTGTTTTAAACAGTCAATATATAACTAGCGGAAATATTCTGTCAATGCCTATTGAAGGAAAAGGAAATTTATTAATGAAGTTTCGTAAGTTTTCTCAAATGATGTCTTATATCATATCGAAGTGTTTATTCGATTGTTGTTTATATGATTAGAACAACATAATATATTCACATTGACATGGGGTGTTAGATGCATGGAATACGTAATGTTTACATTAGATGAATTATGTCACTCTATCGAGTAATTTGTGTAACTTTTGTAATAAATTTATTAATAATTTGATTACAGGTAATGTAATTATAGAAATGACAATGCCTTTTGACATTATAAAGGACGCCGTCGGCAATGATGTTATGATTCTAAAATCACATAGCTATACATATGATGTTAGAGACGGCGCTGAATTCTTTTTCGATAATCTTTACTTTGGCAACAAAACAGCAAGTAAGCATAGTTCCTATATAAGTCTTATTTTAAAATATTGTTATCATATCTTATCTTAGCTTTACGCTTTATCGCTAGCGGGATAGTCAGAGAGAACGGAGTGCCAAACGCTACGGTCTCTACATACCTCTTTCGCCTCGTTCATTGTCATCAACCTCCTTCATACATGCCCTCCGGGTAGATCTTCACGCTCATTCATGTTTCATTCTCACCGTTACATCCTCGCAAGTTCCTTCCATTCTGTGTATCTCTTCATTGAGGATTCGATCACCTAAGCTGACTCCGCATATTCTAGTTCACGGCATTCATCTTTCTTTCATTCCTCTTCTGTATTATTACCGACGTTGTTATAATTTAGCGAAACGTGGTTATCCACGTTTCGCTAAACTATAACAACGTCGGTACTAACACGCATTGTGTACGGCCAAACACGCAGCTGTGCTGACGTTTCGCCGTCTCATCAATGCAGCTAAGATTTCGTTAACCCAGTTACCGACAGCAGTACGCCTTTCTACATCCATTTCGTATCTTCCATCTCTACTGAACACACTTCCCAAGTATACCGTCATTCACTTGTTCTAATATCTTACTATTTTCACTGATCTTGAATTCTGCCCTTTCTTCATCTCGTTCAAAAACTTACCTTTGTCTTATTGATTAGGTTTAGACTATTTTTCCACATTCTTCTTGCAGAGTGGTGGCTAATGCCTGCCACTCGCATTCTGATGATGCAATGAGCACTGCATCATCTGCGTTACTCTCGTATCGCGTTTTTTTCTCTCTTTGCATACAGACGTTGTTATCAATCACAATAAAAGTAAATGTCGATAATTATTATATAATTTATGTAATCTATATCATAATAACAATGTTGATTTCTGCAGGCGACGCTATTCACAAGGCATTGCATGAGGACTGGAAGATTTTTACAATTGAATTTGGGAAATCTTTGTTTGATCTAGTAAATGCAAAAATTTTCAATTCTATCCTTATTTACGCCCGTGCCCGGCCTCTTAAGGAGTACCTACAATATTAATACGTAATGTTATAATTTTACGGAAAATTGGTTTCTGTACGTTTTTTTACATTTAATAAATCGTAATTTAAATCTTTTGGGATTTTATTTGAAGTCGCAAAAATTAATTTTATTGTCTTTAATAGAAAAATGTTTAGTTTTTTAATAGACTTCTTTTTTCGAAAAGAAAGAATTGGTAACTATATATTTTTATGTTTGTCCATTGATTTCTGCGTCATTTATCAGTTTTTAAAATTTTTATTTTTATTTGAAAGAGCATAACCTGTTTCTTTTAAAGCTAGTTTCGTAGTTGTAACCAATTCATCATCATCATCTTTATTTTTATAGATACCAATACATTTTTCGATATATTTTTACCTAGTTTTATCAGCGGTTAAGAACAAGCTGATGTTTATAATATTTATTCTAAAAGAAGTATTTCTAACAACAATAAGTCATAAATGTCTAATTAAAAATAGAAAGTGGATTTTGTTTTATTTAACTCCATAAAAAAATTAAACTTATATTATTGTAAAAAATGTACTTAACTGTAAATAACTGAAACAATATAACATTGTCATAACTCGAAGCTCTTCTGAGGAAAAGCCAAGAGCGATCCTATCTTCCTCTCCACTATAACTGCGAGCTATTTATAATAAAAGGAAGAAAGTGTAAGGGCACCGCCCCGCCCCCACACCGTGATTTCCTACCAGACTGCGGTTGCAACAGTCTTATTGAACTCTCCGGGACACTTGTGTGTGATCTTTCTAAAGGTACTTGTTATATTAAAATTGTATTAGAATGGTGTTTTGTGATGTTGATTGATTTGTGAGATCAATATAAGTCATTGGAATGAACGCAGTACCGCAAGGCGACCGATATGTAAAATAAACGCACGGCACACACCCCACAGTGGTGTCTCAGTAGGCGGACACTACTACATACACCAGAGATCCAGGACATAAAATAGCACCACACACCCGTATGAGACTCGCGGACACTACTACATACACCGGAGCTGGGATATAAAATAGCATCACACACCTACTAATCGTATACCAAATCGTAGAAGTGGTATATAATATGTCAACGACCAACGCCATACAAGCATAGCTTTATGTTACTACGTTGTTGTTACGTACCGCGAGTGTACTGCGAGACGGCATCAGCTACGACATAGTTAATGTTGCTATAACAGTTCGTATACGTCAGCCTCCGCGACGTCAAGCAACATTCAATATTATAATATTGGTTAAAGAGCACTTTGATCCACAATATGCGTCGCTCCTACACATATATTGCCTTTATAAGAAATTCGACCCTAAAAATCGTGCCATTATAGGCTTCGAATTATTATATTATATTTACAATATATTTGGTACGAGTCTTTATGTGCATCATATATATTAGTATCGTAGTACTTGATAGTTTGACACTATATATACGAAACGTCGCAACGGTTGCGACACTCGGGACGACAATACGTGAACTCGTCTCGTTCGATTAATATGGTATTAAAAATATATAGATTGTATTATTCACAATTAAGTATGTTATTTAAGTGTATTGCCAGTCGTAGCGCCTCTAACAGGATTTATATATATATATATATATATATATATATATATATATATATATATATATATATATATATATATATATATATATATATAAATCCTGTTAGAGGCCAGTCGTAGCGCAGCGGCACGAAGTGTGACTGTGAAACCGACTGGTTGTGGGTTCGATCCCCACTCGAGGAGATGATATATTTACTTAAATTTATTAATAATTTGATTACAGGTAATGTAATTATAGAAATGACAATGCCTTTTGACATTATAAAGGACGCCGTCGGCAATGATGTTATGATTCTAAAATCACATAGCTATACATATGATGTTAGAGACGGCGCTGAATTCTTTTTCGATAATCTTTACTTTGGCAACAAAACAGCAAGTAAGCATAGTTCCTATATAAGTCTTATTTTAAAATATTGTTATCATATCTTATCTTAGCTTTACGCTTTATCGCTAGCGGGATAGTCAGAGAGAACGGAGTGCCAAACGCTACGGTCTCTACATACCTCTTTCGCCTCGTTCATTGTCATCAACCTCCTTCATACATGCCCTCCGGGTAGATCTTCACGCTCATTCATGTTTCATTCTCACCGTTACATCCTCGCAAGTTCCTTCCATTCTGTGTATCTCTTCATTGAGGATTCGATCACCTAAGCTGACTCCGCATATTCTAGTTCACGGCATTCATCTTTCTTTCATTCCTCTTCTGTATTATTACCGACGTTGTTATAATTTAGCGAAACGTGGTTATCCACGTTTCGCTAAACTATAACAACGTCGGTACTAACACGCATTGTGTACGGCCAAACACGCAGCTGTGCTGACGTTTCGCCGTCTCATCAATGCAGCTAAGATTTCGTTAACCCAGTTACCGACAGCAGTACGCCTTTCTACATCCATTTCGTATCTTCCATCTCTACTGAACACACTTCCCAAGTATACCGTCATTCACTTGTTCTAATATCTTACTATTTTCACTGATCTTGAATTCTGCCCTTTCTTCATCTCGTTCAAAAACTTACCTTTGTCTTATTGATTAGGTTTAGACTATTTTTCCACATTCTTCTTGCAGAGTGGTGGCTAATGCCTGCCACTCGCATTCTGATGATGCAATGAGCACTGCATCATCTGCGTTACTCTCGTATCGCGTTTTTTTCTCTCTTTGCATACAGACGTTGTTATCAATCACAATAAAAGTAAATGTCGATAATTATTATATAATTTATGTAATCTATATCATAATAACAATGTTGATTTCTGCAGGCGACGCTATTCACAAGGCATTGCATGAGGACTGGAAGATTTTTACAATTGAATTTGGGAAATCTTTGTTTGATCTAGTAAATGCAAAAATTTTCAATTCTATCCTTATTTACGCCCGTGCCCGGCCTCTTAAGGAGTACCTACAATATTAATACGTAATGTTATAATTTTACGGAAAATTGGTTTCTGTACGTTTTTTTACATTTAATAAATCGTAATTTAAATCTTTTGGGATTTTATTTGAAGTCGCAAAAATTAATTTTATTGTCTTTAATAGAAAAATGTTTAGTTTTTTAATAGACTTCTTTTTTCGAAAAGAAAGAATTGGTAACTATATATTTTTATGTTTGTCCATTGATTTCTGCGTCATTTATCAGTTTTTAAAATTTTTATTTTTATTTGAAAGAGCATAACCTGTTTCTTTTAAAGCTAGTTTCGTAGTTGTAACCAATTCATCATCATCATCTTTATTTTTATAGATACCAATACATTTTTCGATATATTTTTACCTAGTTTTATCAGCGGTTAAGAACAAGCTGATGTTTATAATATTTATTCTAAAAGAAGTATTTCTAACAACAATAAGTCATAAATGTCTAATTAAAAATAGAAAGTGGATTTTGTTTTATTTAACTCCATAAAAAAATTAAACTTATATTATTGTAAAAAATGTACTTAACTGTAAATAACTGAAACAATATAACATTGTCATAACTCGAAGCTCTTCTGAGGAAAAGCCAAGAGCGATCCTATCTTCCTCTCCACTATAACTGCGAGCTATTTATAATAAAAGGAAGAAAGTGTAAGGGCACCGCCCCGCCCCCACACCGTGATTTCCTACCAGACTGCGGTTGCAACAGTCTTATTGAACTCTCCGGGACACTTGTGTGTGATCTTTCTAAAGGTACTTGTTATATTAAAATTGTATTAGAATGGTGTTTTGTGATGTTGATTGATTTGTGAGATCAATATAAGTCATTGGAATGAACGCAGTACCGCAAGGCGACCGATATGTAAAATAAACGCACGGCACACACCCCACAGTGGTGTCTCAGTAGGCGGACACTACTACATACACCAGAGATCCAGGACATAAAATAGCACCACACACCCGTATGAGACTCGCGGACACTACTACATACACCGGAGCTGGGATATAAAATAGCATCACACACCTACTAATCGTATACCAAATCGTAGAAGTGGTATATAATATGTCAACGACCAACGCCATACAAGCATAGCTTTATGTTACTACGTTGTTGTTACGTACCGCGAGTGTACTGCGAGACGGCATCAGCTACGACATAGTTAATGTTGCTATAACAGTTCGTATACGTCAGCCTCCGCGACGTCAAGCAACATTCAATATTATAATATTGGTTAAAGAGCACTTTGATCCACAATATGCGTCGCTCCTACACATATATTGCCTTTATAAGAAATTCGACCCTAAAAATCGTGCCATTATAGGCTTCGAATTATTATATTATATTTACAATATATTTGGTACGAGTCTTTATGTGCATCATATATATTAGTATCGTAGTACTTGATAGTTTGACACTATATATACGAAACGTCGCAACGGTTGCGACACTCGGGACGACAATACGTGAACTCGTCTCGTTCGATTAATATGGTATTAAAAATATATAGATTGTATTATTCACAATTAAGTATGTTATTTAAGTGTATTGCCAGTCGTAGCGCCTCTAACAGGATTTATATATATATATATATATATATATATATATATATATATATATATATATATATATATATATATATATATATATATATAAATCCTGTTAGAGGCCAGTCGTAGCGCAGCGGCACGAAGTGTGACTGTGAAACCGACTGGTTGTGGGTTCGATCCCCACTCGAGGAGATGATATATTTACTTAAATTTATATTTCCATTTCTTCGCTATTTAATAATTTTAAGCCTGTCTGATATTCAGAGGTAAGGCGTTTCATAGTCGGGAGGATGTGACAGTAAAAGAATTGCTGAGGAAGGAAAAAGAGTTTGAAGGACTTTTTAGAGTTGTTCAGAGCGAAGATGTCGGGACATGGTCGTATTTTTTTAATCTAAAGATAAACCGAATAGCAAGAATTTATTTTAATAATAATTTTAAATAAGCACTACAGACACGTGGTCCGTATTTTTTTTTAACTTTTTCATTATTATCAGCTAATCATCAATTTTATATTTATCTGCTGCTTAAATAAGGCTTATAACTAGAGATAATTATCTAATTCCTAAGAAAGTCCAGGTATTTTTAGATTGCCTTTTTTTTTGTAAACATTTCACTTATTATCTATTAACTTAATATCTATTACAATTTTACAATTTATATATTCTAAGTGCCTATCGGAAGATGGATTCAGGACACGGCACTCGAGAAGTGGGATTACGAAATGATTTTTTTTATGAAAAAGGACAAGGCAAACGAGCGTTCGGGTCACCTAATGGTAAGTGATTACCGCCGCCCATGACCCCGTGTAACACCAGAGGAGCTACAGGTGCGTTGCCGGCCTTTAAGGTGGAGATAGACGCGCTTTTTGAAGGTATCCATGTCATATCGACCTGGAAACACTGCCGCGGGTAGGCCATTCCACAGTTGCGTAGCGCGTGGAAGGAAGTTCCTACGAAACCGCACAGTAGTGGATTGCCACGTAACCAGGTGGTGTGGATGATATTTTAGCTTATGGTGTACTCTGTGCGGTTAGAATATTCAGCGACAGGTAACAGGTCAAACAGTTCTTCAGAACACTCCCCATGATAAATGCGATAGAGAACGTACAGCGAGGAGACATCTCTACGCAAAGCCAACGTATCAAGCCTTTCACAGATCATTGGGTCCCCAATGATTCGAATGGTTCTACGTTTTATGCAAATGGTTCAAGCTGATACTGGGGTGCACCAGCCCAGAGATGAAAACAGTACTCCATATGAGGCCGAATCTGGGCCCCATATAGGGCCAAACGGTATTTTGGCGTGAAGTACCATCTCGCTCTGTTGATGACCCCCAGTTTCTTCGAGGTCAACTTGGTCTTGCTTTTTAGATGATCGCGATACTGGCAGTCACTCGAAACATAAAGGCCCAATACTGATACTGGGCGCGGCTGTAAGGGGAGTGTTTTGAATGACTGGCGATACGATAAATAGGATTTTTTTAGTGATTAGTGACGCGCGCAAACTTGTGTCTTCAGGGGGTTAAACTGAACTAAGTTCCTTTCATCCCATGAGGAGACATACAAAATTTTCTGCCACGCTCACAATGTGTAAGTATATATATTCTTTTTTTCTTTTCTCTTCTTTTTCTATCATTTTTTCTGCTCTAAATATAAGCAAAATGTTGCTATTCTAATTATGGTTTTTGCTTATGCTTATTTCTTTTACATTTGAGAAATAAGGGGACAAATGAAAGTTCTTCAATAGAATTTTTAATAAATAGTTGTAACAGTTAAAGTTTACTGATGACGATACATACAAATCTTATACTTCGAATTTTTGTTGTGTGGTGATTGATAACTTTTATAAAAGCCAGAGTACTTTTCACGAAGGAAATTATTGGATAAATATGGAAGGTTGGATAATTTGAGAATATACTGGATGATGTTAATACCTGAATATTTCTGTTTTATAATACTTACGAAACGTTTCAACTTTGAGAGTAGTTGATAAATTTAGAATTTGAATTGTTTAGGATATACTTTAATAGAAGTATACAATTGCTTATAGTATCTTCGTTGGTAGGCATGGTCGATAGAATGGTAATTCTTACGATAGAGTATTTACTTATACGGGTGATAATTTAAAGATATTTGACATTCATTGGTCATGAATAATTATCATGATTCTCGAATACATATTTTAAATTATTTACACAGATATATTCAAATTTATTTATTACATATCTGGAATAATTCTTTCGTTGTTTCTGTCATTGTTTGGAAAGCTTTTACGTCGTATAGAGGATATTGTAGTTCGCTATCTATTAGTTAACTATAAATGATATTAGAATTTTTTTGTGATGACAATATTATTAGTGAATTAACTATTTTGTCGTCTTAACAAAGTCAATTTGATTTTGTTTTACCATCATGCGAAGTTGTTCTACATATATTTTTTATGTGTAGTATGTTTAGAATTCATAAATTATCTAAATTGAAATTTATAAACATTTTCATTGGTTTTTACTTCCGGCCTTGTCACTTTATTGAGAATTGTCATCTTGTTGTTTCCTATTTCTGTAAGAGTTATAAAGCTATTCTCGTAATGTAATATGGTATCTTTTTTTCCGTAAAATCTCCGTCGTATGTTTTCCTTACAACGTGACATTGGCAAAGTAATGAGTGCTCAACTGACATGCTGGAAGCGCCATAAATTAAGAACTGAACTGAATTATTCTCGTAATGCCTCTTTTATATTATAATGAAAATGTATTATTTTTAAATTAGATTGTTCTATGATATACGAATTTATTAATTCGTACAATAGAACATAGGTTTATTTTATTCTGGTAAAAATATGTTCGTAATAGCTATGGGATCTGATATTCCTATGAAATTCAAGTACATGTGTTCTTATCTCATTTTCTCTCATTAGTATCTGATTTTATTTGTGTTACGACATATTGTAAAAATTCCTTTCTTTCCCGAGACAAATATATTCAGAGATTTGATGATTACTCCTGGTTTTGGATAAATGTTATTCTTAAATGTTAGAGTGTAGGTGTCTCTTTATACCAAGAGGACCAGCCAGCTTAGGGAACTTTTGTGTCATTTATTATTTGTTCAATTGACTTTCTTTTCCGTTTGCCATTTGCTTATCGGTAACATGCTGTCAAAGTATTGGCCCTGTTTCACGTAATTGTAGACAAATCTGGTTTTTATTTGTTTATTGGTCTATTATTGTAGATTGAGTGTTTTGATTTTTATTTTTCTCTGGGGTGTTAACATTCTTGGTTATTATTACTTTATAATGATTAAAAGTCGTGTAATTGTGAAGATAAAATATCAATTATGTGCATTTATTGCCAGATTATACAGTGTTGGTTAACTTATAAATTTTTATGAATTTTGAATGTCAAAGTCATTTGAATAGGTTATGAATTTCAAGATATTTTATGTTAATGTAACCTTTATAATTGGGTTTATAGAAACTTTAAATGACAAGAAAAAAAGTTATTATGATGTGTGCTAAGCTTATATTGTTTGAGTTTTAGGAACATGGAAAAGTAATATCGCCTGAGGTCAAGGGCCATATTGTGATGTTAATGGTGCAGTAATGAAATGAATGGTGCCTGAGGATAGGGCTTGAGAATGAATGATGCCCGAGGATAGGGTTTGGTATGATGATGCCCGAGGATAGGGTTTGAGAGTGAATGCCACTCGAGGTTACGGAGTTAAGCGTTCATCTTTCATCATTCATCCCTTGTCATTCATCCCTCATCATTCATTCCTCATCATTCGTCCCTCATCGTTCCTCCCATATAATTCGTCTTTAATCATTCATCTTCATCATCGATGATACCCGAGGTTAAGGGTAAGGGATGGATGATATTTCAGATTATGAATGGATGGATGATACCCGTGGTTAAGCAAAATACTCGAGGTGAAGGATAAAGGAAGCTTAAAAATCAAGTTAGTGAAGTAATTTTTGAGCTCATTAAACAAAAGTAAACTTATCAGTACTAAATTTTACGCTATTAATGGTTTACTTTAGTTTTTAAATTTATATGTATTATATTCGGCAGAAAGTGGGGAACGGAGTGTCTTTACACTAGAGTCCCTCTGCATACCCTGCTGTGTGTGATACAGCGTGAAGCTGATTTAATAATATAAGCAAAAATAAAGCAATATAACAAAACGTTTAAATTAATTATTGAAAAAGAAGAAAAAACAATTAGATTCTGTATTATTGCCACGTGTTAAATGTGTGTTTATTTGTGTGTGTGTGTGTGTGTGTTTATGTGAGTGTATGCGCGCGTATGTATGGACATGTTATGTATATAACTTAGCTACGAAGAAGATTCTGATTCTCAGGTATGAATAACGTTTTTACATTTCGTAGAAGGCAAAGGGTAAATGTTGATAATTTTGTTAACATCATTATATAAGCGGCTGCTTGTGACGTAGAAGTGAGAACGAGCTAGCTTGGTTTTGCAACATACGATATCGCAAACCTTTGGCTTATTGTGCTTACAGATGGTCTTAAAAGGAATACTCCTGTGCTTCCGCTGTACAAGTGATTTTATGAAAAGTTATCTTAACTGTTAAGACTGAGCTATTACAATAAACTAAATCGGTACTGTAACGTCTGGGCTTTCCAAGCATGACTTTTAGTATAGCGTTCTAAGAGAAATAACAAATTTCTACTTGTTCCCCTCCATGCACTGATGCAGTAGCTTAAGAGACTTTGAATAAGAGCATAGTAAACGAAAAGTAAGGTTTCAAAATTAGCTGAACTTCTAAGTTTCCTAAGAATAAGAATTAATTTTCTTATTCGGCCGGTTATGTTGTTAATATGAAGTTTCCAATTCAGGTAGCAATCAACTGTGCGGAAAAGGTATTTGATATTAGAAGTGCGAGTTAAACTAAAATTGTCCTAACAATTGCAGTTCTCCAGAAAGATGTAAGCATGTGTGTGTACTCTAATCGACAGTTCAGGTGGCGGTTGAGAATGGGATTGATGAGAGAACGTTATGTATTTGGTTTTATCTATATTTAGAGTTACAAGATTAGCATTATACCAGCGTGCTATCCATCTTATCGCATGTTCAGCATAATGTTTGGCCTCGTTCCAATCCTTGCCATGTGTCATCATCAAGCGCAGTATCATCTGCATACGCAATAATGTTACAATTTGGTAATGATGTGGTGCACAAACTATTGATATATAAAAGGAATAGGGTAGGTTCTAGGACACTGCCCTGTGGTACCCCAAAAGAGATTACAGTACTGTTACTTATGTACTGGTCGATTTGATAAATATGAGTGAAAGATTCCTAAAGCGTTGCCACGTATTCCGATACTTTCCATTTTGTTAATCAATACTGGCCCAGAAACCGTATCAAAGGCCTTGGATAAGTCGAAAAATACGCCGATCACTTTTGATGCATTGTCCATTTCCGTAACTATAGTTTCAGTAAACAGTAGTACAGCATCTTCCGTCGATTTACCCTTGATAAAACCAAACTGGTTATCAGCAATAATGTACTTGTATTGCAGATTTTGCAAACTTTTGCAGATAAGTCAAATTAAATTAAATTAAATTAAATTAGCTTCACGCTGTATCCCGCACACAGCAGGGTAGGCAGAGGGAACCTAATGTTAAGACACTCCGTTCCCCACTTTCTGCCGAATTCTGGAGGCATTGCGTGTTGAGT
>DWQW01009485.1:0-12902 GCA_018249695.1 Heliconius erato demophoon
AGGCATTGCGTGTTGAGTGGCAGAACTCAACGCCGCGCTTAACCTCGACGCCAGAGCGAAGAAATGGAAATATAAATTTAAGTAAATATTTCATCTCCTCGAGTGGGGATCGAACCCACAACCAGTCAGTTTTGCAGTCACACCTCGTGCCGCTGCGCCACGACCGGCCTCTACTCGTCGAAATTGATATTTAATATTTCCATTTTCTTTGCTCTGGTATCCAGGCAAAACGCGGCGATAAGTTCTGCCACTCAACAAGTAATCCTTCCAAAATTTAGCGGAATATGGAGAGGGGAGAGTTTTAACACTAGGTTCCTCTGGCTACCCTGCTATTGTCGTGACGCTAAAAAAACTTTTTTATTTTCAAAATCAAAACTATGTTTTCCATTTAAATGAACTTAAATGCTAAACTGGCTATGTTTCACGTTTCACTGCTGTGATTTTAGTTTGCTACCTTTTGATTTGATTGACATGCGTTGATTGAAACGCAAATATTAATTCTTTCAAAAAATACTCGCTTCGATTCAATTTACAGAAGAACCAATTATTTTAACTATATTAAACGACAGTTTGTCGTTTAAACTGTGGCTTGCCGATATTGGAACAATTGTTGTCGGTTAGTGATTATTTATAAAATAAAATGTGTATTTTCCCTTATAAAATATAATCATTATTTTTAAATTATACTAATATGATTTTTAGGGCTAAGGACAATAGATTTCATGTAATTGGAATGTATTTTAGAACCACGTTATGTAAAAGAAAATAAGGTTTATCTCGTAAAACCTAATAACGTGAACACAGCTGTGTAGATTGCCTGTTTCATTATATCGTCTCAGCATAGTGGTGTACTGGGGTATATATTTAACTTACATCACCGACTTGATTCGATTATGGACAAAATTCGCAAAATCATTGCTGTGAACTAGTGTCTCACAATAAAGTCCATATTGGCTAAAATAGCAAGAAGCTGTTCTTAGATTAATAAACAGACAGCGCGAGTCAGGCTCCGTTGCCCATTTTTTACCGAATTCTGGAGGCATTGCGTGTTGAGTGGCAGAACCAGAGCGAAGAAATGGAAATATAAATTTAAGTAAATATTACATCTCCTCGAGTGGAGATTGAACCCACGACCAGTCGGTTTTATAGTCACACTTAGTGCCCCTGCGCCACCACTGCCCTCGAATATAAAGTAAATGTAGAAATAAGTTGTTTTCAGGAAATGATGTATCAGGGATCTAAGTATATGGTTTAAATTTTAACTCGATATCTCCAAGCGTTCCTGAGATAAAGGCTATGGCAGGCAGACAGACAGGCGGACGGACAACAAAGTGATCTTATAAGGGTTCCTTTTTTCTTTAAAAGATATGGAACCCTAAAAATGAGTAGGTAATATGTTTTTTTAAAATAGTGTTTTTTTTAAATAGTATTCTGGAGGGGCAGTAACTATAGCTGCACAGTATCAACCAGAGCATTATGAACGTCTGCGGGCAAAGATCCGGGCTATTAACGCAGCCGCAATGTCACCTCACGCTCATGCACGTATACCTACACACATACCAGTACGTCCTGATGTCCACGCCGTATATCCGAGGTAAGGGAATATTACAAATTTTATGGTAGGGTAGAGTGGGGTAAAGTGGGGTAGAGATAGTTGAACAATGTTTTACTTCATCGATAAAATATACCATCAAAGGCATGTATTACGTACTAAAGGAAAGATGATATATTTTTTTCTTAAATTCTTAGTTAATTTTCTTCTAATAAGTAAGATTTTAGAGTCACAGTCGATTTAATTAAGAAAATCAAAAGTACTCAGCTTACCCCGTAGGTGAGGTAAGTTGAGTAGGCTATGGGGCAAATTGAGCTGCTGAAAAGTCTAGCTCTTTTTCTTTGTAAATATTTTTTTGATACAGAACTAGTATGAAATTGTTATTTGATAATTAATTCGTTATTTTAAATACTTAAAAATGAACAAGGCAGATAAAAAGAAATTTTCTTTTAAATATTAAACATAAAAATATATTCAACTAAAAAGTCAATATTAAAATATGTATATTGGCCTATTTGTTTGAATTATTTTTTTTTTGTTTAACTCTAGATAGATAACCATATTTTACTGTACACTAAAGATAACCATATGTCACCTCGACGTGCGTATTTTTGAGTAAATATATTTTGGATTATGTATGTACTAGGTTTGTGAATGTAATATTATATTTTAATGTATGTATTTTTATATTAATAATTTATAAATATTACAGTTTATTCATATTTCATGGAAAAAATATAAATAAATAACAAGACAGGATACTTCTCACCTTAAATATTTAGGAATCTCATGTAAAAATGTCAATTTATATTTTTTTATGATTTCTATAATGTACCAAAGCTAAATTTAGGCCACCTAACGATATTTTTTTCTGCCTTTAAGAATTTGAAGGTCTTATGTGACAACATAACTCTACATACTTGGCGAAGCACTTTCAGAGTTTTCCATTCAAATAAATAAAAAACATAAAAGGAAAGGAGTTTCGACGTAGACGATGAGAACATATGGCTTAGTGGTCAGAGCGCCTGGTCGGTTTCCAGGAGGCGCGGGTTCCAGTAAAAATATGTACATTTAATCACAAAATAGTAGCAATAATACAATTTCCCAAAAATTAAAAAACTTACACTAAAGATAACCAACCATACGACACTTCGACGTACGAAATATTTTTCATTGATATGAATACTGACACAAGCGGTGCACTTATTGAAGCGATATGGGTGTATCTTGCAAGCTCTGAGCTACTGAGTCGGCAGAAACGGCTCGTTTAGTGACACAAAAAACCATAGAGTTACATCGTTTTTTCAAAATCAACTACGTCGATTCGACGTAGATTATCTATCTAGGGTTAAATCAGCCTTACCTTTTTTATTTTTATTAAAAAAATATATAAAATATATTTTTGGGACAATTTTTTATAGTCATTGAATTAGTGCATATGAAAATAACATTAACAACAATACATGCGACACCACGTGAATCCATTTTCCTCTTGTTAAACTTTCAAAATAGTTTTCAGTGTTAACCGAACAAGAATTCACTTCCAAATATTTTTGTTCAGAATAAGAAGTTACATGCTTCATTCTTTTAACGTCAAAAAAGTTACTGTTTCAAATAATGATGTTTGTTACATTTCTCATTTGAATAAAATATTTTGTTTTGTATAGTTTATATAAAAGTACTTTATCATTTACTTTATTTAGTTATTCTAATAGCTTTCTTCATTTTTCAGTTTGTCAAACCAACCGTCAGACTATTTAAAATATAAATTTGAATATTTTTCCATCAAGAAATCAATAGTATAACATATTAAGGAAATAGGCAGCATAGGCAGAGGGAACATAGTGATAAGACATTCCGTTGCCCACTTTCCGCCGAAGTTTTTGAGACATTGCGTGTTAAGTGGCGGAACTCAACACAGGACTTTTGCCTTGGTGCCAGAGCGAATAAATGAAAATATAAAAAAATAATAATTCATATCCTTGAGTGGAGATCGAACCAACAACCGTCGAGTTTCAGTCACACCCTCGTGCCACTGGGCCACGGCGGCTGCTAGTAAATTTACACTTACTTGATGAAATATTGACCACATACACAATATTTACCTACGTACTTTTTTTTACTTTTTCTTGGTATAAGCAAAATAGACATCTACAAAACTCGATCAACATCTACGAATTATAGGCTGTGGGATATTTTACTTACGAGAGAGTTAGCTACGAGAATTTTTATCTTATTTATCTTCGTGAGATAGAACAAAATATATTTTGGTTTAATTTAAAGTTAAACTACTATTGTACGAGTCAACGTAACATAATATAAAATATAATAATAAAAACCGATTTTGCAAGTTATTAAAATTGTATATGATTTAAAAAATAAGGTTACTAGGTACTACAGCAAAAAATATAACAATGGTCACATTCTTTGCAGGAAAAATAATACACATTTTTGAAACTCCTATGAAAAATGTACAGTAAGCACCATGTTACCTTGCCCCTAAATATGAATAGTAAACAATTTTCCAGCTCGATGCCGAACTTACCTTGCCTTATGTTACATAGTGTTTTTATATTTTTAAAAATAAATATTGATGTATTTATAATAGTGTTAGTGCAAATATTGTATAAAAACTTCAATTTTAATGGAGATAAAAATAAATCATTATATTATTAAATAATAGCCAATTTTAACGCATGTAAAATTTCAAAGACATCTTTTGAAAAAGGAATTATTAATAATTATTAATAATTATTGTTGTTACAGGTAGCAGTGATGTGGCTGTGAAATAAGATATTCTATTTTAGTAACGTAGGTAGTGGACATTAAATATGGATTTATAGTATATTGTAACAGTTTCTATTTCACAGCGTTTGTACCTACTAATATAAATCAACATTTTACTACGAAACTTGTATAGATAACTTACTCAACGATTTGCTTTTTAAATAATATGTATGAAACCCACTGTGTTTCTTTTGTTCTTTTTTAATTCCTTTCTTTTCATCATTTCGGTGTGTCATTGCGGTATATAATATATATATATATATATATTTATTTGTATAACACACACAGATTTTTTTTATTCATTTATTTTGATGACAAATATTAAAGAACTTTTCTTCATATTTCTGGACCAATCGGGGGTCGTAATTTTTTTAGCATTTAGGATATAAATATTACGTGTTGCATTTTTGAAATAAAATGTTTAAACAAAATTCTTACGTAAGATGGTGTAATTTAATCATATTGCCATAAATTTCCTAGAAACCTGTAATGTAAATTAAATTAATTAATTAATTTGGTTGTCAAAATTTATTTTATTTAATTAAAAAAATAACAATATAATAAACAGTATATTTTTTTTTGGCACAAGTAAATTCTTATTTAACGAAATAACCTTTCACTATTTTCACTATTTCGACTTCCTTTAGATAAATTAGGGGGTTGGGGGATGGTAGAACTTGTTTGCCCGAGAAAATGCGGGAAAATTAAACATATTATATTGTTTTTTTTTACATATATATATTGATAGAAAATTAATCTATAATTCATAAATATGTTTTCTGAATATTTGATGCAATTATAAAATTTGTCATTTTAACTTTTTAAAATATATATTTTGGAAATTGTCCCACAAACAAAGAAAATCAAAATGAAGATTATTTCAGTGAATTTGAAAAGCAGTAATATAACATGTGTTCTCTATAAAAATAATAACAAGGTACATACACCTTGTTATTATTTTTAGCCTAAGAGATTACATATGTGAAAGCAAAACAGCAACAAAGTTATATTCAAAAAACTGTCGTCAAGGATAGAGACCTACGGCCTACCATGGATTTAGTTAAAGGTTATTTTTTATATTAAAATGTTAGAAACATAATTTCAATTTCGCTAATTATACTACACTATAATTAAATTATATACAAAAATAAACGTTTCTTAATAATAAGTTTATGGTGGACTCAGCTTATTTAATGTAGAGCAAAAAAAATGGGTAAACAAAGATCTACATTTTAAATTTAAGCTGAACACTTTTGAAATGAATAAACTGACAAAAACAAAATAATAAACTCAATTTTTTTAAATATCAACCACACGAATTCTATAAAATGTAATATATATTACACTCCATAAAATTATTAATTTTAAGAATATGTATCATTGATTGAGTCGATGTATTGATAAAGTTTTTGAACTGTGATACTAAAAATAAATGTAATAATTATTATTGACACTGTGAAGTTAAATATACATGAATATTAATAAATAGTATTTTAATTTTTCTCCTTTCTTAGCTTTAAGTTTCCCCCCTTTTATTTTATTATATTAATTATATTATATAAACAAATACTAACACGTAGAAATGTTTTTTATGGACTTCGAAATAAAGATAACTAAAAAAATATTGCCGAAAATATTGATACATTTATACCAGGCAATTTAAAATCCCTTATATTTGGAGATGTACAGTAGAATTAATAACCTCTTCCTTTTAGATGTCAAGTATTTATGAAATCTACAGCAGTGCTTTACAAAGCACTCTACAATAATCATAAAAAGTTGCTACTACTATATGTACCTATAGCCTTGTTTACTTCAGCTACTTTCATAGTATTATGTCCTACGGCATTCTACTTTGGGGTAATGCAGCCGGTATTAAATCAATTTTTGTCTTGCAGAAGCGAGCTATTCGCTATCTATAACTTAGGCCCTATAGAATCGTTAAGGTAAAAATTTTAACAAATTATTATATTGACAGTTGCATTTCAATATTAAAGATTTTGCCAAAATTGGTGATGTACATATCAATACTAGAAATAGGAGTAAACTTATTGCATCTTGTATGTAACCCGATTAAATTGAGTCCGTAATTCTTTTATGGGACGCTTTTACAACAGGATCCCAGAAAACGTCCGAGAATGTCCGATATCACAACTTAAAAGAGCTGTGAAAAGACGTTTGTGTGTTAATGATTATATAAACGATAACACGCCTTGGGAATGAAATGCTTGCTCCAGTCTGTTTCAAAATCATTGTCAGAAATATTAAAATGTGTTCTTGTATAATTGATTTAAAAAAAAAGTCTCACTGAGTTTCTTTCGCAAGTTCTTCTCAAGTCTGAGGTATTAACTTTATAGTATGCTACCTATATATGCTTATTATTTCAATCATTTTTTTCTTAATTATTTTCCTTTTCATATAGAATATTATGTTTCAAAATAAGTAATTTAAAATTTTAAAGTAAACATATTTTTGTTAATTTTCAGTTTCTGTAAAGTTACTACACACCAAAACTAGAATTAAGCTTGAAAAGATAATAACATTTTAAAATTAAAATTGAAAGCTAAAAGTAATATCAATTTCAGTGCAAATTCCATCGATAATTTTCTGGTGCATACTTTCGGTATATAAAAGCAAACTTAAGAAAATTTTAATAAAGCCAGGCTTAATAATATTTTCGATAACTTTTGAAAACTATAACTCAAACTCAATCCACGCATAATTCAATAAAAGTTTTAACCTTTGACGTCGTTTCGTCTTATAGCTTAATATTAGTTTTGGGAAGTGGGTCTACCATAATACTTTTCTTATGTATAATAGGATAGGACATTTAACCACGTCTAACTTGATGTTTTGAGTTGGTGCGGTCTATGATGACACATGTTTGCCTAGAAGATACCTATTGGCTCATGATTAGAAAAGCTAAGATTTTAGCTTGAGATTTTATTTTATGCTATTTAGCTTAAGATTTTATTTAATAGAAAAAAACGCCACTCAACACGCAATACCTCTAGAATTCGGCGAAAAGTGAAGAATGAAAGTATGTTAATGGGTACGAAGTGTCTTAACAGTAGGTTTCCAGGTTCCTTCTGCTTACCTTGGTATGTACAAGATGCAGCAGAAAAGCAAAAATCATCAAATTCTTTCCAGTAAATTGAAATCCGTTTATATAGAGCAGAACGCGAACGATTTTAATTTTATGACTGGAGATGGTGAGGTAAAGTTTCTGTTTGATTATCACTACACTACATGCATAGTGGTCCCTGCTACCAAGAATGATATAAAAGTGGTCCTTGATCAAGAAAAGGTTGGGAGCCCCTGATATAAAGTAATTAAGAATATTATTATTTCTAAATATTTTTTTTTAAGTGTTCCTATATTGTGAACTATAATTGTTATTACAATCTCTATAAAATTTACTAAGCAATTTTTTTTGTTGAATTTGAGAAAACGATTGGGAATTCCATTATAATTATATTATATACAAGTATTGAGCTTATAGTATATTTATATAAAAATACATTGACTTTTAATATAAAATATAAATAATATAATGAAGGCAAATAACATCTCTTTTGAGTTAAAACTAATCTTTTAATTCACTGCAGATGAATTATATGAATGGAAATATAATGTTCAAAGAAAAGAATATACTTTAGTAAATTATACTTATGCATAAATATTTTTCTATTAATTAATACGTAGCTTTGCAGTATGCAGTAGATCACTGCGCAACTTTTATATCATTCTCTATTCTGTAGGGCAAATGTAATTGATATTCAACGTAGTTATTTTGGGGCTTATACTCATATTATAAATGGGTTGATGCTTTGTTAGAATATTTTTTATTCATATATTAATTCTTGTTTATTTCAAATTTTTAACAAAATTATTGTCATAATGAATTTTATGAGGCCAGTCGTGGCGCAGCGGCACGAGGTGTGACTGTAAAACCGACTGGTTGTGGGTTCGATCCCCACTCGAGGAGATGAAATATTTACTTAAATTTATATTTCCATTTCTTTGCTCTGGTGTCGAGGTTAAGCGCGGCGTTGAGTTCTGCCACTCTGAAGCTGATTTTTTTTTTAAAAATTATATTCAACCTTGTTAACTCTCATTGATTAAAATAGACAAAAAAAAGCTTAAGGCTTAATTTTAACTATTGACGTGGTAGTCTACGAGCCAGCTTTTCAACAACCAATACTTTTACAGAATTAAATTATGCATTTTATTTATAATTATTACGTCTCTAGTATATGCTAGTAGTAGTTAGTATGTTAAATTTAATTTAAATAAAGAAAACAATGCGAAGTTTCAAAATTACACAGCGTTGACTTTACATAGCACTGTATGAATCTCTTCTGTAACATTAATGTCATAAAACAAATTCAAAATTAACTTAATTTATATTTAACATTAGGCATTTGGAAAATTGACTATTACTTTAATTAATCTGGAAAATATGAAATATATTCATTACATTAACTTTAAATACAAAAATAAACAGTTTCAAAATTACGTCTTTTTTTGACAATTATCAAAGACAATTTGGCTTCGAACAATCACATACACAGTTTAGTCTCATATTTATATATTTTTTTGAACGAATATGACAAAGTTCTTTGTTATATGTTTGTATGCACCCTTTCCACCTTCTGCACTCCACCTTTCGTATGAATATTCATCTGTACTGCACTGCAATTCTAACGTTTCCTGTATCATTTTCCATTTTTCGAATATGATGAGAAGAAAATATGTTTCTTAGGTTTTTTTCTTTACTATCAATACAAAATGTTATTTATAAAAATCTGCTTCACGCTGTATCCCGCACGCAGCAGGGTAGGCAGAGATAGCCTAGTGTTAAGACACTCCATTCTCCACTTTCCACCGAAATCTTTCCGAAAGCATTGCGTGTTGAGTGGAGTAACTCAACGCCGCGCTTCTGCCTTGTCACCAGAGCGAAGTAATAAAAATATAAATTTAAATAAAAAATACTTATTTATTTTAATTCAATATTTAGCAGGGAGTATAATATTTATTTTCTGATGTAAAAACAACGTAGCCTACGACAATTGTGACATCCAGATGAGAAGCATTCATCTCGCAATACGGCCGTCATTAATCTAGCTAATTGATCGTATATACAATTTATAGTTTTCATCAATAGAGCTAACAAAGTCATAAAATTCTCAGCTGGCATCCATTACAGTTACACCCTCTGTATGTACACTATGTAATTTCATGAATACCAGGAGTTGCGAATCAAATTTTATGAAAATGGTTAGTTTGTAACTTTTCAGAATTGTTATTATTGTTCTACACTGTTAGAAATATAATCCGAGAACATTTAGCGTATAGAGATAGTTACGTATGCTAATCCGTATTACATTGTAATCTGTTTGTTAAAGCATATTTTTTGTTTGCTAAACTTTATTTATTTTTAAACTTCAATCGAATGCAATATATATTTTATTAAAATCAAGGCCATTGTGACACAAGCTCTTTATGCTTATACTTTACACAATATGAGCTTGTGTGCATAATACCTGCAACTACTTCCTTTATTAATATAAAAATCTGAAACGAAGTTGTAACCAGGTTTATGACGTGCCCACAAAGAACTTTTGTCATTAATTGATATTTTGTGTAACTTTACAAATTTTATTAAAAGTTAATATCTTTTTATTAAATGGTCCTTTATACAAATCAAAAACATTTTATGAACTTACTTAAAAACTTCTTTCTCGCCGGAAGCGTTTCTGCGGACTTGGATCATATATTATACAGTTTTATCTATAATAACGTTAGATAAAATTAAAAAAAAATTACATATTGTAACAATATGTACAGTGGATATGTTGCAAATTTGATTTTTTAACACTATTTCCTCTGAATCTTTAAAAGATTTTGGGTTACTCGCGTTCATAACGGTAAAAGATTCACCACGGGCCAAAGCTTATTGTAAAATATGATAAATCTTGTACGCTTTTTCTATTACAACTCTAGAATTGACAACTCTCCGATTTTTGATTTTTAAATGTTGATGCCAGTCAACATTGCCATAGGATAACTGTTATAGCTATAAAGTTATTGTATATATTGTAACAATATGTACAGTGGATATGTTGCAAATTTGACTTTATTAACACTTTTTCCTCTAAATCTTTAAAAGATTTTGGGTTCATAACGGTAAAAGGTTTTACCACTAGACACCACGCAAAGCTCTAAATATGATAAATCTTGTACGCTTTTTCTATTACAACTCTAGAATTGACAACTCTCCTTTTTTTGGTTTTCGAATGTTGATGCCAGCCAACATTGCCATAGGAATGACTGTTATAACTATAAAGTTATTGCCAACATGTACCGTGCATGGTCTCAGGCACGACCACCTTTTCTGCGATGGTACTAAAAAGCTATACCGGCAGTTATTTGTAACTCACATAATACCCTTAAAAAAATTAAACTTAGTTAACTCGGCCATTCGTGACCCTATAAATAAAAACGAGGCCCCGCATTCCTTTTGACTTAGGAATGTAATTCAGTGTTTTGTTCCTTTAGTCATAGAAACTTTGCCTCTGACAATCATTTTTTTTTTAATTGAATTGTGCGAAAAGTGGAAAACGGAAGTGTCTTAATGAGAACGGAGTGTGTTAACATTAAAATAACGTTCTTGGAAAAATGGCTACATACAAAGGTAATAAACTTACGTTTATATCCAGCTATTTTCCCAAAAAAAATAACAACCAAAAATAAGGTAAATTTTTCGCCATCTATTCAAAGACACGGAACCATTATATAAATATATCTTAAAAAATTATTTGTATTGGCACCCATGATGCTTAATCAAACATATTTTAACTGCGCCACAGCGCACCTTAAATTTAGCATTAACTACAATATCATATTATAAATTCTATATGAACAACAGGTAGCTTTACGGTTATGAGACTCCATAACATGACAATATAATATGCATATACCTAGTATCATATGAACGCAGAACGTAGTCTAAGACTTGGAACTTTATGAAGCGCTTCGAAGCATACATTGTTCATTGTGTTAATAGTACAGTACTAAAGAATTTTGTGCAGACGTATGTACGTGTGTATGCACTATAGTGTGAAATGCGATGCTTACAATTTATGTAGGTTATAGTGCTTTTAGCTAATTCCACCGTTGAAGTTAATACTAGGTTCCCAGGTTCCCTTTGCCTATTTTGTTAGTTGGGAAATACAACGTAGAGCTATAAAAAATTGAACTGAGTTTCTAATAAATTTAGTTGACTTGTAATAAATAATTAGTAATTCTGTCGTATGTCGCTCATTAAGAATGGACCTAATTACGAGAGTAATTTAGGTGACCATTAACTATATAAAAGGCATATTAGTCCATTTAGATTTCTACGTTATTTTAGGCTACTATCATACATTTGAAAATGACTTTGCATATAATTACAGAAATTGTTTTAACATAACTTGTATTATATATGATATAAAATAATTAACAGAAACTTAATGAAATATTTTTTAATAACACTTTATAAAACGAAACAAAATCGTCATCCAATATTAAGTCGGTCAACCACATTGTTTCATGTGCAATTATACATGTAAATCATCCATTCAAGATTAATTATAAAATTCTACAAAAATATGATAGTACCGAATAATATGAATGATATATTTGTGTAGTAACTCCCTAAAATCATAGATTATATAACTTTAAAATAATATTAACAGTGATTATAACATTTTATTATTATCCGTTTGCGGTTTTCGGAGAACTTGTGTACACTATTATAAATATAAAATTCTATATCGGATCGGAATATTTTATTTTTATAGGATCAGTTTGTTGTCCTTCTGTTCGTCCGTCTGTCAAGATTAATTTCTAAACAGTGTAAAGGTATAAATTAATGACTATGGTTCCTTGAATCCCAGAACAAATTGCACATTACAAAATTCAACGCTGCGCTTTGCTTTGTTACCAGGGCGAGAAAATTAAAATATTAAATAATTTATTTCCCCGAGGGGGGACCATGATGGCCTCAAATAAATATATATTGGAGAAGGTGGTTTTCTGCCCTCCTTTCATATTTATTATTAAGAATAACGCTATCCTGGGAAACTTTTTTAAAACGGAACATTAATATGACAATATTAAAATTATAAATTCTGAGAGGAGGCAACGCATTCCCGGGTTTTACGAAGCAGTTTAACCTGCACTCGTCACAACTTTTTAATGTGCATTTATTTCAATAGTTTTGTGAATATCAAGTTACAGCTGCAGAGAGTTCAACATAATATCTAATTAACGATGTCCTACAGGTTTTTTACGGTAAATATGCATAATATTCAATGTATTATATGCATTAAAATCAGCTTCACGCTCGTACGTATCCCACACACAGCAGGATAGGCAGAAGGAACCTATTGTTAAGACACTCCGTTCCCCACTTTCTGCCGAATTCTGGAGGCATTGCGTGTTGAGTGGCAGAACTCAACGCCACGCTTAACCTCGACACCAGAGCGAAGAAATGGAAATATAAATTTAAGTAAAT
>DWQW01009486.1:0-12902 GCA_018249695.1 Heliconius erato demophoon
AAATTTATATTTCCATTTCTTCGCTCTGGTGTCGAGGTTAAGCGCGGCGTTGAGTTCTGCCACTCAACACGCAATGCCTCCAGAATACGGCAGAAAGTGGGGAACGGAGTGTCTTAACACTAGGTTCTCTCTGCCTACCCTGCTGTGTGCGGGATACAGCGTGAAGCTAATTTTAAAACAAAATTTGTCGCCGTGGTGTGGGCATTGCGTGTGGGTTATAAACGCGATGGTTGTGTGTTCAATTTCTACTCGGAGATTTTCGTTTCCTTGCCTTGGTAACAAGACAAAGCGCGGCACTAAGATCTGCTACTCTTAATATGTCTCGAAAAAAGTTGGGAACCGAGTGTCTGAACACTAATTTTCCTCTGCCTACCCTTCTATATACGAGATACAGAATGAACAAAACAATATATTTATAAGTTACTTATAAAAATCTACAAGAAAAATAAGTAAAGTGGATCATTACTAACAATACAAAAGAAAAACCAAAGACAAAGCCATGTAACTCGATTATTTACGACCAATCCGCGCAACCAAGCGCAGTAATATAGCAGTTAGCAGTTATACTCTGATGAGATTAAATCGTAGTGTCGTTGACACACCGCCCACGATACAGCTTTACGACTTAATATGATGGAAACTTAGAATATAGCTACAAAAATGTGGAAATGTTGTGTAAAAATTGAAATTTATGCCCGTAGACGTGAACGTGACAGTTGTCGGTTCGATTGCCACTCGGAGTAATTAATTATTTTCATATTGCTCTGATAACAAGACTAAGCGCGGTGTTGTTTATGAAGTGCAACACCTCAAATATTGGGCGGAGCGTGAGGTACGGAGTGTTTTAATACTAGGTTCCCTCTGCCCTCCGCCTGATATTCAACATAAAGCTGAAAAAAAATTACAGTATAATAGATAAAGCGGACGTAGAAATAAAATGCGTCCACAAAAATTAGAGACATTGCCCACTAAGTAACAGAATTCAGAGCAATTACCGATCGGAGTGGGGAAATATTTTATATATGCAAAGCCACACGGAAACACTACCAAAATTCAAGACATTTCATATTAAGCAGCGTAACTCAACGCATTAACAGAGCCCATCTGTTTACAATCTGACACTATCTGACAGCGTTAAACACTTGTCACAAACTCAATATAATTATCCTTTATACTCCCAGGAATTGTTCACGAAACACAAATACGAAGTCACGAAAAGACGCAAATTTTGTTTACAATTCTACCATTTCAATAGGAGTCGTGTATTTCTCATAATTTTTACAAGCACGTCCAAATGACCGAATGGATTTGCTTAATGTCAACAAATGTCAATAATAGTTAAGTGATTTTTTAAATATTTGCGTGATTTTTTTTGAGATAATATACGTAAAAGTTAGTCTGTTTTTGCACACGTGTTTCCAGTGGACCTAGTGCTAATACACTCCGCGCTAAATAAAAGAAAACGTAAAATAGAGACAAACGATAACGGATTTTTTTACCCGGGGATTTCTTAGGATAGAAGATTAAGTTGGGTGTTGGGCTTAGCCACTCAATACAATGTTTGGATAATTGGGTAAAGCGTGAAAACGAAGTGCCTTAACACTAGGATCCCTCTTTCTACTTCAATATATGCGGGATACAGCGTGAAGCTAAAGAAACAAAGAACTATTTTTACGAGAAGAAAATGTTTCTCATTGTGTCGTGATACGCGGAAAATTATTAAGACACTAGTTTAACCATTTTCATGGTCAACTGATAACGATCGCTGTGGACTACTATATCATTAATCCATTTTAGCCTTAGCTAGTAGAATTGTTGGAAATGATTTAAAAAAATCAGTCACGCACTTGACCGATTTTTTGTCTTGAAAGAGTTCAGTCTTTTCTTTTAAGGTACGCATCAAATCTATATATAAGTATAAGGGCTTTCAATTTCAAACAAGGATAAGTTACCAACGTAAGGTTTCGCCTGAAAAAGTTATTTATTTTCAGACTATTTTGAAACACTATTTAACATATTTGAAGTTAGTATTTGGTGGCTCGATTTAATAATGGAATGGTTTTTATAATATTTCTTTATTTTAACTAGATTTCTATAGTTTTGCAGGCACAACCCCGTTGATGTTGGTATCGTTCCTTATAAGCGAAATGTGAATAGGTAACTAGTTTTTTAAATATTTTTTAAATTGTTATTCCACACTTAGGAAAGAAAAATACTTATTTAGAAAACGTATAAAAATTTGAACGAAGCGGGACTCGAACCCGCGCCTCCAGGAAACCGACCAGGCGCTCTGACCACTAAACCATACATTCTCATGGAGCTACGTCGAAATTTTTATACGCTTGTTACAACTTATTTATGATGTTAGTTGTGAGTCTGATACACAAAACCCTACGCTACGTACGATCTAAGTTAAGCCTAAAGTAAACGAAAACCCCATCATAATCGTTCCAGACATTTAAGATAATAAAATTAAATACACTTTGGAATTTTCTATATAAGTACATATATAAAGAACAAATTTTTGCATAATTCGATTCGAAATTGTACAATCCAGTCACGATTTAGTAACGCAAATCGACCTATAAATAATATCTTTAATTAATAATTTCTTATTTCTATGTGCGTAAGGTTGAAATTGCAATAGAATTTTAGTATGACAGTAACATGTTATAAAATTCAATCGACATACAACGTATCGTATCGCTGACTAAAAGGTCGTCGCACCCATTTATGTCCAGTAAAGTTTTGAACTTGGATTAGGTGACTTTGATTTGATATTTTTTTATAGTTTCACGCTGTATCCCGCATATAGCAGGTAAGGCAGAGGGAATCTAGTGTTCGTTCTCGATTTTCGGCAAATGTTAATGATATTGTGGTTTTAGTGGTGAAACTCGACGTATTTCTTTGTCTTGCAGTCAGAGCGAGGAAATAAAAATAATTCATTATTTCGAAAGGGAATCGAACCCATAAGCGACACATTTACTGTAAGACGCTGTGCCACGACGGTCACATATATAATATTTCCATTTCTTTTGCTCTGGTGTAGAGGTTAAGCGCGGCATTGAGTTCTGCCACTCAACACGCAATGCCTCCAGAATTCGGCAGAAAGTGGGGAACGGAGTGTCATAACACTAGGTTCCCTCTGCCTACCCTGCTGTGTGTGGAATACAGCATGAAGCTCATTTTTTAAATTTTTAATTTTATAAATGCTATAATATATAAAAATCATCCATTATTCATCTATATTCGTATTCGGACCTTGAATTAAATAAAACTGCTAACTACACGTTATTATGCAGATATTTAATGAACAAATTGTACGGATTCTTGACGGAGGTCACTTATTAACTGCAGTTTAATTTTCCATATTGGAGTGATGACTCGTTAAGTTGAAGGTCGCCGGTTCAAAGCAATCAGAGGAAATATTTTTTAAAATGTTTAAAGTTATTCCACCCTTGAGAAAGAAACACTTTTTTGTAGATAAGGTTATAAATTGTAGTTTGTAAAAATCTCCATCTCCAAAGATATACCCACAACATAAATAAATTGTAACAACCATATAATAATTTGGACGTAGCTTGATGAGAATGTATGACTTATTGGTGCTGGGTGCTTAGACGGTTATCCAAGAGATGCGGGTTCAAAACTAACTCCAATATTTTTGTGAGTTCCGCCACTCAACACGCAATGCCTCCAAAATTCGGCGGAAAGTGGGCAACGGAGTGTCTTAACACTAGGTTCCCTCTGCCTACTCTGCTGTGTGCGGGATACAGCGTGAAGCTGATTGATTGATTAAATTAAGATATGATGTTGGAATTTATGAATTCGTTTATCCTGCCTGACCTAAGAAAGAGTTAGGTATAGCGCGCATTGGTGACTTTTGTCACCGTGACTGTTGCGTCACTGTCACCGTGTACATCACCCTTAATGAAGGTGCGCGCATTTGGATACGTGACAATTGGGTGACTTTTTGTCCGCGGGGGATGGCGACACGCCCGTGACGCAACTGTCACCGCGTCCATAGGTTTGTATGCCCGTGCGCGCATTAGAAACTAAATGTCACCTCCACCTTGCGGTTTCCATACTAGTCGTCTTCCGCATAAACAAGAAACAGCAGCGTGCAGCTCCGAATTTTAATTTCAAGAATGGCGTCAAGTTCATCACCAAGACAAAACGTGTGTTTTCATGAAGATGAAATAGACAACGACATACTGATTGACGAAATTGAGTTGAGGCCGTAGCTCTATGACAAATCCCTAAACGATTATTCTTTTTCTTCTATTTCTTAATATTATATAAGTGCACAGACAACCATCTCTTCGAGATCCATATTATCAAATGTAAAAAAATTCGTCACTGTCACCGCAAGTGCGCGCAGTCGCGAAAAGCATGGTGACATGACAGTGACAAAGAATTTATTGTCACCGTGACAAAAGTTACCAATGCGCGCTCTCCCTTAATTATCATTTATTTAACTGGCATTAAATCAGTGTATAAACTTGAACGATTTAATGTCAATTAAGAGTTAAAAGATTAATAGATGTCTCCATATGTATAGTTGTGTGTGTGTCGTTATATTTTACACAATTCTACTTCTAAGCCCTGAGAGGATAAAACTATTAATATATAAATTTCCTGTATTGTACAAATTTTCCTTAAACTTCAATATATTATTGAACTAGTAACCTAATTAAATGTCAGTAAATTTAGAGATAATACTCAATACGTCGTTTTCAACGTCCAACAGAACGAATCGAACCCGCAATCGTGGCGCTTACAGTCAAACACTGCACCACTGCGCAACGACGGCCTCGAGTAACATTTCAAAATCTAAAGATTTACTAATAACATTATTCTTTTACATTATCCTTACCAATATAATAAAACTGAATATTGTGTTTAGTTGAACGCGTTAATCTCAGGAACTACTGGCTAGAATTAAAAAAAAAATATTTCTCATAGTCCATTTAAAAGCTATACATACATCTCCTTAATCGTTTCGACGCAACCGTTTCAATTCATACGTAAGCCTTAATTATCTTCAGTCGAACACGCGGGCGAAGCCGCATGTAACAACTGGTTTTATATAGTTTGCGATTCTCCCACATTTTCTAAGGCGTGGTTGTTAGAATAATTTATAGATATTTACGTTTCATACATGCATAATGTACGCCGCGTCAACACATTAAGATATATTGAATCGCTAATGGATTCTAATATGAATATCACTTGATATTTACTCTAGAAAATATATTAGAAATACAGCGGGTTTTGATTGAAAAATAAAAATAATGATAAAAAGGTTAGAATATATGATCAGAATAAAATCAGAAATAAAATGACGCACCTCACTTAAAGTTTTTATACTAAATGTTTGGTAAGGTAAAAGAAGACGACATTTAACAAAGTGTGACTGTAAAACCTACTGGTTGTGGGCTCGATCCCAACTCGAGGAGATTAAATATTTATTTGAATTGAATGAGTTCTGCCATTCAACATGCAATTCGTCCAGAATTTGGCAGAAAGTGGAGGACAGGGTGCCTTCAAACTAGGTTCCCTCTGCCTACCCTACTGTGTGCGGTATACAGCCTGATTTGAAATTAAAGAATATTTCAATTTTGTGGTAAATCAAGCAAACAAAGAACGTCTATATCATGCTGCTACAACTGATAAATATACATGAATATTTTCACATACTTATATACTCATTGTACTGTTTAAGGTCTCCGTGGCGCAGCGGCACACCATGACTGTAAACACGACGACTGTGGGTTCGATTCGCACTGTAAGGAATGGATAATTTATATTTCCTCGCTCTGGTGACAAGACTAAGCGCGGCGTTGCTTTCTAGCTGTCAACACTCATTAACTCGAAAATAAGTTAGGCATTACACGTATTTTAACACGAGGTGCCCTCTGCCTACCCTACTATATGCGGGATACAGCGTGAAGCTACAAAAAATATATTTCTAACCTTTAATATGTGACATTTAAAGTAGGTCAAGTATAAAGGCACCGTCTATCACAGTTATCTAACAAAAAGCTTTGTAGTTCTCAAGAGCTCTTGGAGATGTTATAGAAATAGCTTTAGAAAATCGTGTATCGGAATGTAGTACCTGACTACATTATATACGCAGTGGGTTCAATTAAAATCTAAGTGAAAAAAATAAAAAGATTAGAAAGTCAAGAACAGAGTGTCTTAACAATAAACATGTCTTAACAGCTTACGTACCCTATCCTGCCAAAGAATTTTTTTTAATTTTATTCCGTATACATCAGGATAAACAGAGGGAACCTAGTGCTTAGAACATTCTGTTCCCCATATACCGCCAAATTTTCGAGTCATTGCGTGTTATTTAGAGGAATTTAATGCTGCGTTTTGTCTTGCCACAAGAGCGACGAATTAAAAATAATTCATTCTCCCAAATAGGAATCGAACCTACAACCGTCGCATTTGCAGTCAGACCGCTCCACGACGGCTCTACTAAAGTATTTAAGATGTATACTCTACTCTAGTACTTAAGATGTATATAATTAAAAATAATAAATTTAGTTTACTTTCTTAGAAACTTTCTATATTGGAGCGTTCTTTAGCAAAAACCAAAGTTGAAACAAAGCGTTGCGTAATTTATAGCAAAATCAACAGTTGCATAAGACGGTTATGAGAACTTTGAGATTCTTTAGAACTATTATAGTCTAGTACTAGTCACCCGCTACTTGGTTTGTCATATGTCAGTTTCACGCTGGCTGTCAGAGGGAACCTAGTGTTAAGACACTCCGTTCCCCACTTTCTGCCGAATTCTGGAGGCATTGCGTGTTGAGTGGCAGAACTCAACGCCGCGCTTAGCCTCGACACCAGAGCGATGAAATGGAAATATAAATTTAAGTAAATTTTCATTTTCATTTCATCCCCTCGAGTGGGGATCGAACCCACAACCAGTCGGTTTTACAGTCACACTTCGTGCCGCTGCGCCACGACTGGCCTCAACTTGGTCTGTGTGGACTTAAAATGGAAAACCACGTTGTTTTCCGTTTCCGTATGGATTACGAAAAACCCCGTTGTGCTCCTCTTCACTCCAAGGCATAGTATCGTAAACTTGCGACCCACCCGCGGCTTCCGCCCTTTAAACTTATTGATATATTATAACAAAAATATATAGAATTTTTACATAAAGTAGTCTATGTTTTATTCTGGTGTAAAAAGTATATTACTGCAAAGTTTTATTTAGATTCGTTTAGTAGTTTTTGTGTTAATGTGGAACAAATATTCATACTCAAAAAAAAATCACATTTATATGTAATAATATATTCCTCACTTTGCCGAGACTGTGCGCGGCGTTGAGTTTCGTCATTCAACATATAGTCTCGAATTTTGACGAAAAGTGAGAAATGTAATGTGTTGACAGTAAAAGTTAAACGAAATCGTTTAACTGTATAAAAATATACAAAACAGTTAATGCAAAAAAATATATATTTTTCTTTATATTTTATATCGTGGTATTGGAAATTTAAATGAGTAAAGAATTCTTTTAAATGAATAAGAAAATAAATGAATATTCATAAATTTGTTAAATTTTTATTGTAAACATGACATACATACATACATACATATTTTTCGAAGTGTATTGAACTCAATTTGTTTAGCGTTTTTTACCTTAACTGATATTACAATAGTGGTATTTGTCAAGAAGCCAAATATAGTGTATTTGAGTCCTGTTCAGGGATATTTTAGTTTTAGATAATTGTTTAGTTTTTAAGTTGTATGGAAGAGGCAGTTATGGCTCAACAGCACACCGCAGCGTCTGTATATAGACGTGAAGGATATGGGTTCGATTACCATTCAGGGTCTATTTTATTTTTATTTTTCTCACTCGAGTGACACAACAAAGCGCGGCTTTGAATTCGGCCATTCAACACGCATATCTCAAAAATTGTAACGGAGTGTCTTAACACTAGGTTCGTTGAAAAACGACACAGCTTTTGTCCATCATGGCTTGATATAATAAATACTGCAATTTCAATGCCATACTCATTGCAATATTACCACAACTAGGAATTGAACCTGCTGTGGTAGGATTTGGAAACTTTTTGACTCCACCACAAGAACGGTGACCTTAAACACAAGTGCTAATATTCATAATTTATTTGTTATTTTCTTGTCCCAAAAACATCGATATGTGAAAGACTGGCGTCATAAAACACGGAAGAATAATAAGAATCTCGACGCCAAATTTGTACATCGCTTAAAGTTTAAATGATTTTTAAATACTTTGTACGTAGTTTTATAATTGTTTCCTATAATGTATTGCGGAATCGTATGTGTTTTTTTTAGCTATATGCGAATCTCGATTATAGCCGAGTAGGCAGAGGGAACCTAACGCTACAGATATTCCGTTCCCCAGTCTTCCCAGTTCCACTGTTTCAATTTCGCGGAATGTGATTTATGGAAGGCGACAAACTTAAACTAAAAACTATAAATATAAGTTAGTTGGTATTTTTCTGTGATATACATTTAATTTTTCATTTAGACAGATTTTATTATTCATTTGTTTTGTACTAGCAGCCTCATTTTCTCACTTCTTTTTGCCAAATTTCGTAATTCCGAGTATAGAGGAGGTACGCTATAGGTCGTCACTATGTAGTGAATTTTATTTTTGGCCAAAACTTGGTATGTTTTAATTAGTTTGATTAAATCTCTAAGCTCCAAGTGACTATCTACTATTCGTTATCAATTTCAATTTAATACCTCAATTTGTGTTGTCTATCTTCTCAATAAAGTGGTTGAGATTTTTTTAACCCCAAAACTATACCCGAGAGGCCAGTCGTGGCGCAATGCCACTGCCACTCAACACGCATTGCCTCCAGAATTCGGCAGGAAGTGGGGAACAGAGTGTCTTAACAATATATATTCCGTCTGCCTACCCTGCTGTGTGCGGGATACAGCGTGAAGCTGATTTAATTTTTTTTAACTATATCCGACATGGTTTTATAATAACTAAATTACAAATTACTGAACTATCTATATACCTAAAAAAAGTCTAAGTTAATGATCCTTAGCCCATACATCATTATATTATGTAAAAAAAAACTTTAATACATTTATAATGGTTTCCTGTTACAATTATGTAGAACATATTTCCTTACTCAATAATCGCCTAATACTTATCTGGTGAAAGTATCACCCACATACTCGTACATGGTGTAATTGATATAGAAGCCCTTGTGTTACACACTGGATTTGTTTAGCTATTTAATTTTAACCGACTTGTTGTAAGAAAAGGAGGTTATCAATTCGATGGTTTTTTTTATTATTTGTTATCTTAGAACTTTTGAATGGGTGAATCAATTATGATGATTTTCTTTTATTTGAAAGCGAGTGCTTTCCATGTGGTTCCATTTTAATTTGGTCCATTTCTGACAATTAAATTTGCAGACATCATCTTAAATTTCCATTAGGTATATGTGAGACAAATGACCGAATTGATATCACGCCAATCGATTCCGATTATTTGATGATATGATTGACTGATTGATCGATGATGATTTTTTATTGGAAAGGATACCCTTCAAGGTTCATTTGGTAAAAATATAGTTATACTGTAATAGTTACAAGGAACATTGACAAACAAAATAAAAAAAAGTTATGTATGACATATCTCACATGACACATTCAAGTGAAGTACAGTGACCGCAAGTATAGTGAGTTACATCACAACGATTAACAAGATATAATATAGCTTATAGCTTTCGTCAATAAATTGACTAATATAAAAATAATCTTAAATTATTTCTCGGAGTTCCTGAGGTTATCGCAACAAACTAAACAAACATTACAGCTTTGCAATATTAGTATAGATTCTCATAATATTAATTGACATTCAGTGGACAAGCAGATCTTTTATTGACCTGCTAAAACACTTGTTCTCTTAAGCGTAAACTCTTCTTGAGTCGAAGTAAAATGGAACTAGTTATTAGAATGTAAACTCTTTTCATGACTGGAAGTACCATTGGTTACTTAATTTATACTGCCTATTTTTTTTATTTACCCTGCTACGTGCTTACTTTGGTAACGAGGCAAAGTGCGGCGTTGAGTTCCGCCTCAACACTAAATGCCTCGAGAATTCGGCAGAAAGTGAGGAATGGAAGTGTTTTAATAGGAACGTAGAGATCAAATATTATGCGGAAAAAAGCGTGTCTACGTTGAAAAAAGAATAAATCTTATATTTATTAATATTAATTATTCTTGTAAACAATCTTATAGCCACCACAGTGATGTGTTAACCAGTTAATACCTAATAATTTTAACTTTCTAATCGAATACAATAAATGTCATCAAAATCGGTTAAGTTTTGTTAAAGAGATAACAGACAGCGTCACTTTCACATTTATAGCATAGTGTATGTTGATGTTCTTAAATACAGGAGTAATATTAGTTAAGTTCCTATTTAAAATGTTCAGTTTCTTCATACAATATGGATAGCAAATATTTATGTAGAATTTAAGACATATCGACTTAATTTTTTTTTTGAAAACGTCAAATATTTAACGTAGCTAAGCTAAGCTGTAAATAGCTTCCCGCTGTTTCCCGCATTTACCAGGTTGGCAGAGGGAACCATCTAATGTTAAGACACTCCATTCCACCGATTTTTTGGGGCATTAAATATTGAGTGGCGAAACTCAACACCGAGCTTTTCGTTGTCACCAAAGCGAAGAAATGAAAATATTAAATATTTCATTCCCCTGATTGGGAATCGAACTCGCAACTGTTGCGTTTACGCTCACACCCTTGTGCCACCAGGCTACGGCTCGTATATAATATATATAAAAATAAAATAAAAAAATCCAGTTGTGGCTTCCTCTACGACAATTGTATACTTTCACTTTCATTGTTGATTACTAACGTTCAAAGACCTCTCGCTGATAGGTATCTTAATCCACGTGTTGTTTGCGGTCGTCTTAAACTGACCAAAGACTCTTAAGAGACCGAAAAACAAAAATACTCTTTTAAAGTATATTAATGTATTTTTTTATATATTTTTAATGACTTTTTTAGCTGATATTTACGAAAGTGGAAAATTGAGTATCTCTCTCGAGGACTCATTGAATGTTATACCTTTATCATAGCTTCATGCTGTATCATAACCTATAGAAAAATATCACATAGAGAAGAAACATAATGTTAAGGCACTCCAATCCCCAATTTTCGAAGCAATGCGTGTTGAATGGCGGAATTAACGCCGCACTTTGTCTTGTTACCATAGTGATTAAATGATAATATTTTTTGCCTTAAACGGGCACCGAACTGCTGTACCTCTGCGCCACGGCAGCCTACTACTAATTATTATAAAGATTTCCTACCTACATACTAATTATAAAGATAATATACATATTATATAACGGAAGAACAGTTGACAATTATATATTTTTATTAACGCTTAATTAAGGCTTAAGGTTCCTGATTCTCCAAATTCCTTAATTAATTCCATTATATCGCTAGTCTTGATAGCTTCCTTCTTTAAATATAATACTTGTTTATATCCAAAATACATATATATTTGAGGCAGTCGTGGTGCAGGGGCATAGGTGTGTGACTATTAACGCGACGGTTGTGGGTTGATACCCACTCGAGGAAATTAAATATTTATTGAAATCTATATTTCCATTTCTTCGCCCTAGTATCGAGACAAAGCGCGGCGTTGATTTTCGCTACTCAACACGCAATGCCTCCAGAATTCGGCGGAAAATGGGAAACAGAGTGACTTAACACTAGGTTTCCTCTGCCTAACCTGTTATGTGGAGTTAAAAAAAAGTATTTTTATCACTGGTGCTTGCTCGCGACTTCGCCCGCGTGATCTTATAGATGCCATATCCTACACTACTTAGAATGTGTATAAGTGACCGAGGTAACTTTGACCTCAGGTACAGTGGGTCATATTGAAATTACGTGATTCGAACCTGTTTTCAGCAAAACACACACTTTACTTTTAAAATTTAGTGTTGTTTGTTGGTTTGTTAGCTTGGATAGTTAGCAAATGTCATGAGTGCATGGTGGGTAGATAGGACCCACAGTTAAGACGCTTTTTAACTAACTAGGAAGGGAAAATAAATACAATTTAAATAAATATCCTACTGCGTCAGTAAAAAAAATAAAATTCATTATTTTTTCAGTGCTTAAACCACTATTCGCTCAGTTTTTGAGATATCGTGTGTTAAATGCCATGTTATTAGAGCAAGGAGATGAGAATTATCCATATCATAAAATAACATAATCAATTTTACATATAATTTTAAAGTAATTTTTATTTAAAAAAAAAACTGATTTCTTAACCAAAGTATGTTTTAAGTAGCTCGCAATCAATACCTACTATTGACGGAACAGAGCACTTACTCAAGCGGTCAGAACGTGATGTAACCGACTCTAAGACGACAAATAGAAAGTGACCATACGGATTTGAAGCTGAGACACCGTTTACTGTAAACGGGAGAGTTTCGGGTTTATTTCCTATTTCGGGGAATAAATTATGTTTTTCTCGCTTTAGTAGCAAAACAAAGCGCGGTGTTGAATTCCGCCACTCGACACACAATGTTTTGAAACTTGGACGATGCGTGGGAACGGAGTGTCCTAATATTACGTTCGCACCGCCTGCCCTGGCATATGTGGGATACAGCGTGAAAAAAAAAGGAAATAAAAATAATTCTTCACTTTATTATTACCTACTAGAGGGCGCGCGCGGCTTCGCCCGCTTATTAGGAGTGAATTCTAAAAAAACCACGTTCAATAAAATATTTTTAACAGTCTGAATTTAAATTTTTATAAAAATCGGTGGCAATTAAAAGATTTTTCCATATAAACTTTCAACCCCTTATTTGAACCCTTAGGGGGTGAATTCTTAAAAACCA
>DWQW01009487.1:0-12899 GCA_018249695.1 Heliconius erato demophoon
TCCGTCAAAGGTGTGTATGTGTGTGTGTGTGTGTGTGGAGTGGTGGAATTCAACGCCGAGCATCGCCTTGTTTGTGAGTTTGGTTCGGTTACACTTAAGCCTCTGCGCCACGACAACCTCAATATTGGTAACCTCAAAATTATTATGACTTTTATATAAAAAGTCATAATAATTTTACCACTCCGGTAGACAGAGCCCAGCGTTAAGTTCTGCAACTCGAAAATTTGGCTGTTACTAGGGAATAGGTCAAATGACCAAGTGAAAAATTAATTACTACATACTTCTTGAATACTAAATTCTGATACATATTTTAATTGATCTTATTCCTAGCCTTGATTGGATATTACTGAATTATTTGGACGTACAATATTATTTTCATTGATTTCTGATTATTCTCGAAGCATTAAGCTTAAGTAACCATAGACGTAGATTGTTTGTTTCTAAATTGAAAACGATTAATTAAACATAATTTAGTTTCTGATTGCATAATTTGAATATTTTGATTGTAATATTAACATGCACTATTAGATTCCTGTACAGTACCTAATGTCTATACTCGTATATATACATTGAAATAGCTTTTATATGGTTGCAAACAAAATAGGAATTCACTTCAGTAACGTCGTACACAGAATGCAATTTAAAATGTTAAATTGTTTCATTAACGTTAAGGCCCTCGTGGCGCAGGCGCACAAGGGTGTGACGGTAACGCGATCCTCACTCGAGGGAGTGAGTTATTATTATTTCTTAATATTTTCATTTCTTCGCTCTGGCACCTAGGCAAAAGCCCGACATTGAGCTCCGCCACTCAACACGCAATGCCTCGAAAAAATCGGCAGAAAGCGGGGAACGAAATGTCTTAACACTAGGTTCCCTCTGCCTACCTTACTAAATGCAGAATACAACGCGAAGTTGTTTCATTAACAATTTACGATATGAAACGGTATGAAAAGAAATAAATTGCCCAAATTGATCTCAAAATCTGAATTTAACATTAAAAACAAGTTACATATATGAATGCATATAGCACTTTAGTGGTGGTTAATATTAACTTTCATAGGTCTACAAGAAATATTTCTTTCATTTTATTTATAGTAGTATACTTTAAATCAGAAACAAGGTATTTAACTCAATCTATTTTGATAGAACCATTTAAAAACAAATATAAAACTTACTACTGTACATTTGTTTTAAAGGAAAGCGTATTACATTATTAGAGCGAATCAATAATGTAACACAAAGAGAAATGAAAGTCCATTTCGTTTCAATACAAAATAGCAATAGGAAAAATGTATATTATTTATAAATACTAGTAAGTTCTTATTGTTATATAAAGTCAAAGTCAATTAATTAACCACCGGTGCACTAAAGTTACTGCTTAAGACCCGAGTTTAACCAGCGCAAGGAACTTTTTTTAAATCACTTTTTTCCAGGTTCATGCTTACTTATTATTGACAATGATACCTTTGAAATAGACTGGACATTTTATTCCCTAAGCGTGTTATTATTTATAAAATGATTACTTTAACTTTTAACACACAAACATCTTTCCACAAATCTTTTAAATTGTGATACATACCATTTTCGGACGTTTACTGAGATCCTATTATAAAAGCGTACACATTGTTCAATAAAAAAATTACGAACTCGATGTAATCGGGTTAACGTTTGCCTTAATTTACGCCTATAATATTTATTTCTAATATTAATATTATGTAATACCATCAACATTTTTCTTAACATACGTAAAATGTTAAAAAATGTATTGTTATGCAACTGTCAATACATTAATTGATTTAATTTATTGTGTTAAAAAACCTTTAGGACTTAAATTATAGAACGAGCGAATAGCTCGCTTCAGCAAAAAAAAATTGTTTTAATACCAACTGCATTACTCCAGAGTAGAATGCCATATTAAATTAACAAAATTAATTAGCCGTTTCGTTTTGCTCACCGCTACAGCAACTGAGCCAAGTCTATTCAGCAATTCATCAATACGAAGACCTCATTGTAATTTGGGATTAACGGAGATACCAAGAAATACCATAGAATCAACACGATCCACGCCTGCATCATTTGTGACTCATTCCCCTGACTGGGATTCTCACCCACAACCGTTGCGTTTACAGACATACGCTCCTGCTGCGTTTACTCAGGGGGTATTTATTTATACGTTATTTCTTTTTCAGTATCTCGCATAGCAGGCAGGCTGAAAATTTTCTCAAAACATTCCGTTCATACTTGTTTTTTACTTTTAATAATTTGGGTGCATAGTTAGATATAGGTGTATATTACACCTACGACTAGAATGCTATGATAATGTCCTGGGTTCAATTCATAGAAAGATCAAATCTTAACTTTTACGATTCTTTGACTACTTAAATATTAAATAATGAAAAACATTCGGGCGCGGTTATTTTCTTTTTTTTTTCAATTATTTCGATTTTTAAAACTCTAGACAACCAGTAGGTACTTTATTATGATCGAAGAATTCCCTATTCCTGGCTTTCTTTTTCCTATTAACTATGCTAAAAGTTCTCAGGTCATATCTCTATCTATACATCTGAGCTTTAATCTCACCCGATTTCTTGGTCTTATAGTTTTTTGCCTCTTAAAAGTTCTTCTTAGCAATCCAAAAAAGCATTTGTTGGCCGTTATAATTCTCCTGTTTATTTCTGAAGGTGCACTGTTATTCAGTGATCGAGTCAAACGTGCTACTGCCAATGATTATTTCGGATACTTATGCATGCAATTAGTTTAGACTCTTTCAGATACTTTGTTTTGCTTCAATTTACTTGAAATGCAGCATCCTCAGATGACTTTTCCAGAGCATAATATACACTTTCCATTGCAGGCAGACTTCTCCCTACTAAATCCAGGTCTTCCGCATATACTAACGCTCGGACTGGCTTGAAGAATATGTTACCAGCAGTTTCAATCTTTGAGTCTAAGTGTACATTTGTCAAACACAATATTAAAAAGAAGATAAGAGATCGCATCATCTTTTCTCAGGCCATCATTAGTCTTAGATGATTTAAACAAGACACATCGGACTGATCGGTAGCTGCGTTCTTCCTTAACCAATCGGCAATGAAATTGACTTCACTTCATTTTACGTGGGCCAAACGGCTTTATAGCTTAAAGTATTTTTATTAACCCAATTGTGTGGATACCTAGTTTTAAATTCGTATATTTTATACCTAAATAATAAATAACGTAATTTATCAGCTTCAGCTTCACTCTGTGTCCCGCACACAGCAGAGTAAGCAGAGGGAACCTAATGTTAATGTTAAGACAGTCCGTTCCTCACTTTCCACCGAGTTCTGGAGGTATTGCGTGTTTATTGGCGGAACTCAACGCCGCGCTTTGCCTTGACACACCAGAGCGAAGAAGCGAAAATATAAATTTAAATAAATATTTCATTTCCTCGAATGGGGATCGCACCCACACCCAGTAGATTTTACAGAAACGACTGGCCTCAATATCGTATATTTATAATTGTATAAATAAAAAATATTAATTTGGATCTACAAAATTAATCAGAGTTAGTCAGGAGTTTCGAGTATTTGCAAGTTGATAAAGACATATAATTGACACCGTCAGTTTTTTAACCACTGGGGTTGTAACCCCATGCTTTAAAAATTGCCAGAATATATATATATATATATATATATATATATATATACATATATATATATATAAATCTATATAAATCTGCCAGTATTTTCATTTCAACCACTACACCTGTCAGTACGGTATTGGATTTTAAAAGCATGAGGATGGAAAAAATATCCTTTTATTTTTCTACATTTATTTTTACAAATACGTCTGGTGCACCACACCTAAATCTGTTTAAACAAGATTTTCGAGCAAAATGGACCACATTCAGAGGAATACTGAGATCATCCTATATGATAAATAAGGAAATAAATGAAATAAATGTAACAACTAATAATAGAAAAAAAAATATTTAGGTAATTCATAATATCAATAAAATAAGATTACATATATTACATATATATTAAAATACATATATATATTATTCAAAATAGTTCGTTTTTATTATATTCAATTTATAATAATCTGATGAAAAAAAAAAAAAACCACGTTACAATAGAATATCGATTCCTATTCTTAGAATGGCGAGCAAATGCATACATTTATAAAGATAAATCCCTTTACAAAGAGTTCAAGCGCAGTAAGATCTCAAAGTAACGTTCACACTCGACTACACTATGTAAAACACAAATCCAAACCACTAAGCCGCAGGTGTGGCTAGCGCGTGTGAGAAACTCTACAATTTAAACATTTGAACAAGTTACGTTTGACATTAAGTTATAGCAGGGTAGACAGAGGGAACCTAGTGTTAAGTTTCCCACTTTCTGCCGAATTCTGGAGGCATTGCGTGTTGAGTGGCAGAACTCAACGCCGCGCTTAGCGTCGACACCAGAGCGAAGAAGTGGAAAATATAAATTTAAATTACTTCATCTCCTCGAGTGGGGATTGAACCCACCACCAATGGATTTTGTGCCGTTTTATTCAAATAATTTATTAAATTTGTATCGCACAGTTGTAGCAAACCTAAGAAATTTTAATAACACAATAACATAATTAAAATGTATATATTATATTATTAATATTATTATATTTATGTATGATTTAAATATTATTTTAGATACTATTATAATATACACTAATATAATCGACACACCATTGTGTCGTCTGTATAAAATGGTGATTTTTAGAATTGTATATATACAGATAGCCCTAAAAAGAGATTGAACCTATAACTATCGCAAGTCCTGTTCCACAAAGCCACGATACATGATATTCAAACAATAAGCCACAATGTAATAAGTAAAATACATGAACAACTACAAATGTACGTGTATTTTTAATTAAAAGTCAACTTCAATTAACTGTCACCACTACAGACGTAAATTCCGGATACGGCGTGTGATCAATACAGTTGGTACCTGAGCCACATTAGCGTATTTGAGATTCTTGTTGTGGTTAAATAAATTCAATTTGAACTTTTTTGATTTTTTTTAAATTATATTATATTTTAGATATATAACATTTGTTTAACTTCACAGCTGGGTAGACAGAGGGGACCAGCATTCAGTGTTAACATACTCCGTTCCCCATTGCCCCCTGAATTATAGAGAAATGGTGTGTTCAGTGACGGAACTCAACGCTGCACTTTGCCTCGACACCACTGCAAAAAAATTAAAAATATAAAATATTTCATTTTCCTCGAGTGGGGTTGAGCCCACAATCTGTTGTGTGTAAAATAAATATAATTTTATTATTTTTAAAGTGTTATTCCACACTTAGAAAAGAAAAATACTTATTTAGAAGACGTATAAAAATCTGAACGTAGCGGGACTCGAACCCGCGCCTTCTGGAAACCGACCAGGTCGGTCGGTGGTCTGGTTCACCTAGTCGGTTTCCAGTAGGAGAAAATTTTAATTCAAATTTCTATATGTTTTCTAAATAAGTATAATATTATGATTGTTAAAAAATAATATAGTTTTGTCTGATAGTAATAATTAATTGCTAGGAGCTGTGCATTTGCGCTTTGCCTTTCCAGTAGATTAGTGCCGTCTTTAATAAAAATCTTTTATAGTTGAAGAGAAAATATCTCGGATAATCGACCTAAGTATTAACTAATTAATTGTAGCTGAGTGCATCTAGTGTTGAGGTCAGTCATGGCGCAGGGGCACAAAGTGGTTGTGGGTTCGATCCCCACGCGAGGAAATAAAATATTTACTTACATTTATATTTTCGTTCCCTCGCGGCGTTGAGCTCCACCACTCAACACGATGCCTCTAAAACTCGGCGGAAAGTGGGGAACAGAGTGTCTTAACACTAGGTTCCCTCCGCCTACACTGCTGTGTGCGGGATACACCGTGAGGCTGATTTTATAAATGTATCTAACACATTCATTTTGAAGTATAGTGAATAAATAGGGAATATTGACGTTACCTATCGTATAATAAATATGATATATTACATATGGGTCACTGCACACGATGCGGCAGGTAAGAAAAAATAAGGTTTCCGATATGTTGTTATATTTTAACAGGTCAGTTTTATATGGGGCCCTCATAAGTTGTAAAATAAAGATTATTAAAACGTTGAGGCCAGTCGTGGCGCAGTGGCACGAGGTGTGACTGTAAAACCGACTGGTGTGGCTTCGATCCCCTCGAGGAGATGAAATATTTACTTAAATTTATATTTCCATTTCTTCGCTCTGGTGTTGAGGTTAAGCGCGGCGTTGAGTTCTGCCACTCAATACGCAATGCCTTCAGAATTCGGCAGAAAGTGTGGAACGGAGTGTCTTAACACTAGGTTCCCTCTGCCTACTCTGCTGTGTACGGGATACAGCGTGAACCTGATTTGATTTGATTTGATTTAAACGTTTGAAGGTGGTTAGATTGCTATTTAATTGCAATCATCAAAATGTTATATTGAGAAACTATGTTTTATATTTTTTGTTAAATTTAGTTACATTCTGAGTTTTTTCTTATTTCTCATACAAAAATATAATATTTATTTCATTGACATTTAACTGAATTAAAGGCTGGTGGCGGCGCGGCGAGAGGAAATTGCGCAAATGGCCACCGCGCCTCATCCCTGTAACCTGTAACCGACGTAGTTTCTAAACCACTTCTACCAATATAGAACTTTGTAAGGATTATCTACTTAGTATTAGTTATACAAATTATACTAAAAAAAGTCCAAATTTGTAAAAATCGGTTTATTTCTATGAAAAATAAATTAATTTTATTCAACAAATAATCTTATTAAAAAGTCTTTTATTGCACTACTTGCATATAGCTGTACCTATCCCGTGCACAGCAGGGTAGGCAGAGAGAACCCAGTGTTAAGACATCCTTTACCCACGCACCGCCAATTTTTCGAAACATTGGGTGTCGAAACTTACTTACTTTTTATATACATTTTAAAATTGGATCAGTCACTCACGGCTTCAAATCCATATAACTCCGAAACTAAACACCAATATAAAATAATTTTTGATTACGTCGAATATTATTAATTCAGTGCCCACCCCAGAATAGTCTGGTGCCCACGCCAGAAAATTATTGACTACAAAATTTGCCCCAAAAAATTAAAATAAAACAATATTTACACGAACATATCTGTTTAAAGCTAAAGTCCAAGCCCCCTCCAAAAAATATCTCTAGGTACGCCAATGAGCGCGACTGTCAATAAACATTGTAAGTGTACAATACAATGTTTACATTATACTTTAATAGCTAAAAGTAACAACATACTATATTTTTTCACTGGTCCACACATTGAACTGTAGATTTATATGGTAACATGGTGCTTTAGTTTTTTTTATTTCTTTACTCTGTGTAGTGGGAAAGCGCGGCGTTGAGTTCCGCCACTCTATGATTGCAGAATTGGCCGGAGATTGGCTAGGCTCCCTCTACCTACGCTGATGCGGAATGAAGCGCGAAGCAGAAAATTTTTAGTAATAGCTATAAACAAACTATTGAAAGAAAGGCTTTAAAAATAAGAATATAAATGAAGCTTAATAATAACTTAATAATCTACATTTTAATATTGCTTATGAAATCTATTTTTACTGAAGATGAAGACGTCATAAGGAGTCCTGCTTCGATAGAAAATTCTCTATATTTCAATTACAAAAATATCACACATATATCATGACGAGTGCATATTATATTTACATAGGTATTAATAATAACACAATAATAATCTTTGACGACCTGCGTTAAGCCAAAATAATATTTTCATGTAGATATTCTGACTTATGAGAGTCGTGGCACAGGAGCAGAAACGCGCGACTGTAAATGCAACAGGTTGTGGATACAATTCCCAATCGGGGGTATGAAATATTTAATAATTTTCATTTTCTCACTCTGATATCGACTAAATGTACGGCATTGAGTTGAGCCACTCAACACACAATGCCTTCAGAATTCTGCGGAAAGCGGGGAACGGAAGCGTTTTAATGGGAACAGAGTGTCTTAACAGTACGTTTCCAGGTTCCCTCCGCCTAATCTTGTTGTGTGCGGGATAAAGAGTGAAAGTTTAATTTTTTTTCCGATTCATTTACAGTATTATTATTACTTTATTACTTTAATATAAATATAATTATTACTTTAATACCAGTACTTCCAATTGCACTATTTTATTTATAAACCAAGGACGGCTCCTCTAGCACCGCCCGTTGCTGTCAATAAGAACACAAAACATAAATTAAATTTACATTTTTTCCCATCGTAAATGTGATCGACGTCCTTTCATTTGGTTATACGTCACACAGTACTGTATATTGATATACAGTGTTGTGTTCTCATCCACGAATTTCATTGCAGAGAGATAGATATGTTTGCATTGGTCACAAATTATTACTGGATAATCAAAAAAAAACATTACCAGGTAATCTATATTATTTTTCGAAATCATACAAAAAAAATGAACGTAGCGGAATTTTAACCCATACCTTGATAGAACCCGAAACAAACAAATTATTTGTAAGAAAATGCAATATTAACAATATGTTTAAAAACATTTTCAACTTATTTAGATTTATACTTATTTAGAAAACGTATAAAAATTTGAACGTAGCGGGACTCGAACCCGCGCCTCCTGGAAACCGACCAGGCGCTCTGACCACTAAGCCATACGTTCTCGTCAAGCTACGTCGAAATTTTTATACGCTTGTTACAACTTATTATATTGTTAGTATCTCTGTAGGAAGATTATTACGAATTACCGCTTCCCAAAGATAATTACTAAGAATTATCGTTTGGCAAGAGAGAATACTATTTTTTAAATATTTTTAAATTAGAATTTTTATACGTTTTCTAAATAAGTATTTTTCTTGCCTAAGTTTGGACTCTAACACTTTAAAAAATGTTTAAAAATTTATTTATATTTACTTGCTATTTTTATACCCAATATTTTTATAGCCAATATTAAACAAAATTAAAAACTACCGGAGAGCTGCAGCAGGTAAAGAGATTATCTAACGTGACCTAACTACCACCCGCTAAAGTGCATTACTGCGTAACTCAATTTCAAGCCTACGCATTGCCCGAGAACGTCAAACGCGAGCTTCTATTTCTAGTTGAAATAATTTATTGTTTAATCATATAACTATTTTATTTGTATGAAACTTTGTATTTCGTCCCTCTAGAGGAGGCTTCCCTTTTTCGCTTCGCTTCGCTGTATAGAAAATTTTATAATAAAATAAAAATTTTATGAAAATTTTTGAGGCCGGTCGTGGCGCAGCGGCACGAGGTGTGACTGCAAAACCGACTGGTTGTGGGTTCGATCCCCACTCGAGGAGATGAAATATCTACTTAAATTTATATTTCCATTTCTTCGCTCTGGTGCCGAGTGCCACTCAACACGCAATGCCTCCAGAATTCGGCAGAAAGCGGGGAACGGAGTGTCTTAACACTAGGTCCCCTCTGCCTACCCTGCTGTGTGCGGGATATAGCGTGAAGCTAATTTAATTTAATTTTTTTTTTTTAATTTTATAAGAAAATTTTAGAATATTGCATTCAAATTGCAATCTCGCTTTGAAATTGAATTAGGCGTAAAGAGTCAGTCGCGTATGTTTTTTTAATTAATGAACTCAAACAGACACTATATAGTAGAAGATTATTGTATTATATATTATCCAAACAAACATCATTCTTCTAAATACTCGTCTATGTGGAACAAGCGTTAGCATATAAACGCAATGGTTGTGGGTTCGATTCCACTCAGGGGAATTAATTATTTAATATTTTCATCTCTTCGGCCTGGTAACAAGGCAAAGCGCGGCGTTAAGTTCCACCACTCAACAATCGGAAAGTGGGATATAAAAATGTTTTAACACTAAGCTCCCTCTGCCTACCCTGCTTGATACAGGATACAGTATGAAGCTAACAAACTGTGCAATTTGAACCCATAATTATCCCGATATTATGTTAAGACATGAACCAAATACAACAAATATATTATTATTTAAGGTTTAGTATCAAATAAATAAGTTAATATTATTTTGTATCAATAAATCCTTTAAAAACATAACGAAATTTCAATTACTTTAGCAAATCCCAAATATATATGAAATATCTGTATGAAATTCAATTTTAATGCAGTCGCCTATAGTTCGTCCTTGATAATTTCCCATTTCCATCGAGAAAGGCCACGGGCGCACAGCTTAGCACGTGTAGGTTTTTAAATATTATATACTTTTTATGATATTATGCTGAAAGATGTTTTTGAGGCCAGTCGTGGCGCAGAGGCACAGGCGTGTGACTGTAATCGGGACAGGTTGTGGGTCCCCTACTCAAAGTGTGGTCTGGTGTCGAGGCAAAGCACGGCGTTGAGTTCCGCTAATCAACACACATTGTCTTCAGAATTCGGCAGAAAGCTTAACACTAGCCTACATGCGGGATCCAGCGTGAAACTGGAAAAAAAAGTTGCTATATTGTTTCTTGTTTAAAATTTACAGAACCTTAATGATACTGCTTATCCCTAAAAATATAGCTAATGCAGTGTTATTTTTTATCAAATTAAACATATTAAATATATCAAAATTGACCTCTACATATATTCGTTCTCATATTGAGGTTTTGTTGTCATCTTTTTACTGTTCACCACTGGTTTCTTTGTCAAATGTGTATTTTTTATGACTAAGCTTTGTGAGATGAAAATATAAATAAAAAAATATTATTATTATCTGTGGGTTGGGTAGGGTAATGTAGTTCCCTCGCAGGACAGCCGTCGGAGGGCGGTCAGCGGTCAATCAGACTACTCTACGTTGACTAAACTACACTGTAGAACTAGTGCCAGTACTAATAGCGGCCTGGGAAATTGGACATCGAACAAAAAAGGCATTAAACATTATTATTAAATTGTTAAATATTATTTAGACTGTCTTGTTTCTGTACCTGGATCAGATATTGAAAACAAGGAGCTATTTGAACTTCTCCATTGTTCACGCTATATCCCGCACACAGCAGGGTAGGCAGAGGTAACCTAGTGTTAAGACACACCGTTACCCACTTTCTGCCGAATTCTGGAGGAATTGCGTGTTGAGTGGCAGAACTCAACGCCGCGCTTTACCTCGACACCAGAGTGAAGAAATGGAAATATAAATTTAAGTAAATATTTCATCTCCTCGAGTGGGGATCGAACCCACAACCAGTCGGTTTTACAGTCACACTTTGTGCCGCTGCGCCACGACTGGCCTCCTCAATTATTTAAGTAGTTAATAATTAATAAACATACATTTATTACATATTTAATAATTACTTGATATTATTAAATAATTTATATAATAGACGAACTACTAAGTCAGAAGATAAGGCAAGAAAATCCACTTAAGCACAAATCTTGTAACAAAATAAAATAGAATTTTCTTGGAACGATTCCTTTTAATTGAGAATACTATTTATTCTTGATAGACTTTAAACATTGATCACGTTACTTCTAGTCTTCTAAGTTTCTAATAAAATATTATGAAAACGTGTTTTCATAATAAAAAGGATTATTTATTAGTAGGTACATTTCACTGCCTTGAACATGATAAGAAAGATGTGATTGCATTCCTTTGAGCTGTAAGATAACTTATAAGTATAGGAAAACTTCTACTCCATAGAAAATTGCTTCAGCAATAAAATTATGAATGTTAAACAAAATCGTTTCTGTAATTATTTGAAATTAGCTCCTCGTTTTACTTAGATATGTAGTAGTTATTAAATTAGAATAAATATTGCTATCCAGTAATGGAGTAGGTACATACTTTAATTTTCGTTCTTATGATTTTATGAAATATTACGGTATATTTTTTTTGTGAAATAAAACCAATCTTCCGAAAAGTTTGATTTTTGGAAACCTAAAATTTCAATACTGTCATATAGAAGGTATGTACTTAGTCTAGACTAGATGATCTTAAATGATTTTATTATATTAAAAGACTTAGGTTCAAATTTAAATATATAAATAGTTTAAAATGTATACAAAAATAAAATAATCATATTATGTGATATATAATAAAAAAAATATTATTTAGTAATTTAAATAACTTGAACGTATCATACATTTAAGTGAAACTGAAATATATTATATGAATTATGCATACAAAAGCAACACTTATTACAGAAATGCTTCTGAATTGTACAATTAGCTAAAATTCCGCCTACACCCCACTTTCCGCCGAATTCTGGAGGCATTGCGTGCTGAGTTGCGGAACTCAACGCCGCGCTTTGCCTCGACACCAGAGCGTAGTATTGAAAATGTAACTGAAATAAATATTTCTCTTCCTCGAGTGGGGATCGAACCCACAACCAGTTCATTTACAGTCACACTTTGTGCCTTTGCGCCACGACCGGCCTCACTCACTCAAAAAAAAAACACTCTTCCGAGAGTGGGACAAGGATCCAAGAAATCGGTGGCTAGGGTTTCAGAGAGAGGAACCTACGCGCCGTCTCAAGTAAAACTGCCTTCTGCATCCGGTTCTTAATCCAATAGCCAAGCGAGAACCTCTTAAGATGTTCGTTGAGGCTTTTCGCTATCAAACTATTATTAACTGAAACCACTATCGGTAAAATGATAGTCTCATTGACATTCCCACATGGAGATAATAACATGGGCTAGGTCCAAATATTTACATAATTTTTCTTTTCCGGCTATTCACGAGATTGTAATTAAATCAAAATCAAATTAAATCAGCTTCACGCTGTATCTCGCACTCAGCAGGGTAGGCAAAGAGAAAATAGGCCTCACTGGACACATAACTTTATATGCCGATGATACCTGCTTGTTCTATTTCGGACGCAACCTACCTGACTTACTAAAGCAAGCACAGACCGATCTATTTAAATTCAACATCTGGTGTC
>DWQW01009488.1:0-12898 GCA_018249695.1 Heliconius erato demophoon
TTAGTATTCAGTGAGTGAGTAAAGTTCACTCACGTTTTCACGCTACCTGAACCATTTTAATAATGTACAGCAAATAAACCTTTTCAGTTTTATTTTATTTAACTTTTCTCGTTGTTTACTTTTATGTTAAGTTTAATATTTTGAATTTAATTAATTTTATGTATTTTTTTAATAAATATATGTACAATGTATATAAATAAAATATCTTGTTCACATTACAAAACAAAAACATTAAAATTTAATTAAATTAAAAATCAGCTTCACGCTGTATCCTGCACACAGCAGGGTAGGCAGAGGGAACCTAGTGTTAAAACATTAAGTTCCCCACTTTCTGCCGAATTCTGAAGGCATTGCGTGTTGAGTGGCGGAACTTAGCGCTTCGCCTCTCCACCAAAGCGAAAAAATAAAAATATGAATGTAAATAAATATTTCACTCTCTCTCTTTCTCACCCAATGGCAAAATGCACCCAATGAAAAAAGTAGGGTGTACGTAGTAGTAGCGGAGTGTCTTAGCACTAAATTCCTTCTACCTACCCTGCTATGTATGGAGTATAGCGTGAAGCTAAAAACAAATGACTACTACTACAAAATACGTGTAGGGGAAACCGAGTGATTTTGAAACAGTGGTGATGTGACTCAACATTGGTTTCTCGAAATGAGAAACTGTCAGCAATTGTCAATTTCACATGTCGACTGCTTACCACAGCACTACCTTACACCACAACCACGGGATCCACAACTTTAATTTTGTCTGTTTTTGTTTTGTGCAAGGCAAAAGCTTTGCTGCCAGAGCGTAGAAATAAAAATATTAAGAAATAATAATTCATTCATTTTCTCCCCTCTGATCGAACCCACAACTGTCGCGTTATAGTGACACCCTTGTGCCACTGCGCCATTTCGGACTCTTACTACTAATTAATATTAGTAAATTATAGATATTATCATAATTTTTTTTTTATTGCCGAAATATAATTTAAAAAATCCGACGGTAGGTGAAAACTCAAATTTAAAATCATCAAGGTGCTTCTCGTGAGCCATTTTTTTTATAATTTGGCACGTAGTGAAAACTTATAATATAAATAAAGGAATATATATAGATTGGATTACAATATTCTATTTTAAGTTCATTTCATACAAAATGAGCTTATACGCAGCCCGCAAACTTAAGTTTGGCAACTTTTATAAGTCACGTTCTCATTGACCTACAATCATAAAATTGGTACGGAACCCTTGGTTTGCGAGATTTTTAAATGAAGCAAAGCGTCAAAATTCGTACAATTCACCTTGGTTTTCCTTTTATTAGCTTACTAACGAAAAATATAAATTAATTCCACCACTCAACAGGCATAATTTGGCGGAAAGTGGAGAACGGAAGTGTCTTTATGAGAAACGGAGTTAGTTTTAACACTAGGTTCCCAGTTTCCCTTTGCCCACCCTGCTACCTACAACGTGCAGCTAAACTGAAATCTGAAAAGTAATACAAAAGAGTCACGTGTAATAAAATAAAGATACAAGATAGATTATTTCAAAGGAATTATACAAGCGTATATCGCAAAAGTTGTAGAGCACCAATATTGTGGTTTTGAAGATAACGAGCAAACAAACTGTGGCCGGATTCCACTGGAGGTAGCTAATCACGACGTCAGTTTAAGCCTTCCGCGCCTTAAGTGATGCAAATGGGAAAACTTCGAGGTCGCAACCAGCTTTGACTCCGTCCAATGTCTTTGATCGACACTTCAAAGTCAAACGTCGGTTTACTTACTGAAGTAAATACAACGCGACTGACTTGCAACCATTTACAAAAGCTATTGATCGCGAAATTTGCATCGCTCTAACTTTCGGCAAGTATTACAAAAGGCTGTTATAAACTTTTTATAAAGGCGAAGTTAGGAGCTGCCGCTAATTGAACCTTTGAAAAGGAAGAGTAATCTTTTTCTTTTGAAAGGCTGAGAATAATTAATCAGTACAGTGAAAAGTAACTTTATACAATTTGGACAATTAAATGACATCTTCTTTCGTTTCTGGTCAATTTTTTGGAGCTATAAACACATCAAAATTTTCTAAATCCGTTAGTGTGTGACTGATTGACAAAGTACAGATGAAACTCCGGAAATTAGGAGATTGAAATTTAGGTAAAAAATAATAGAAGATTCATCAAAATTCCTGCGAGTATGAAAAAAACAGGATTTTGCATTTTACGTGCTAAAAAAGTCCACGCAAACAATTTGTGGGTGGTCTATTACGTATGAAATTCGCTAAATACAGATGTTTTTTATTTTGGTTATTATAGATTTTTCCGCTGAATTCTAAAGGCATTGCATGTTTGCGCGGCGTTGAGTGGCGGAACTCAACGCCGCGCTTTGCCCCGACACCAGAGCAAAGAAATGGAAATACATATTTACATAAAATGTTATTCCCTCGAGTCACACAACCAGTCACGTTTAAAGTCGCACTTTGTGCCCCTGCGCCACGACTGCTCCTGAATTGGATCAGATTTTTTCGGACCCTGTATGGTCCTGGTATTTGAAAGAAATTAAGAAAAAACGGAATACAAAATTAGTGTAAATGGTAAGATAATACAACAAGTGAATGAAGTGGTATATTTGCTCCGTTCTCTCTGACTACCCCGCTAGGGAAACAGGGTGAACCTAGTAAAGTATAGTATTGTATATATGCCTATTATAAAACATTGTACCTAAAATGACCATTTTATATTTAATAGAAATCTTTGCATAGGAAAGCTTTTCATCCTTTTTTAACAATATACAGCAACAAGTAACATAAAACGTAAAACATAAAAGTAAAAATCAAAAACCAAGTGTTGATTATTGCATAAAATATCTGAAACAGAATTTTGAATTTTCCTTAAAACGAGGCGCCTTTTCCATTTCGAGATCCGAAATAACTGCGGTAATGTTTCTTTGATATTGCAGTAAAACTTTTTAAAGATAAATCCGTTTTTTGTTGCCGGTCGTTTATTACTGAAGAACTTGGAAAACCAGTCTGCAGGGCTACGGTTTATTCAATGATAGAGAAATTTTCAAGTAAAATATTCTTTTACTTTTATACTTCGATATATGGAAAGATTGTGTTAATCTCAAATAACTTAAGCAGTATCTTTATTTTGTCCATATATTTTGTTCAAAGGTTATTCATTATATGTTTCCTATTAAAAGTTGTTCTTCCCATGTTTTCTCTATCCGCTAGGAGCAGAGCTCGCTGCTGTTGCAAGAACTCGTTAGCAATAGTACGTAAGTTTTGGTAATTCCAACTTAAAGTTACTATAAAATTGACATACTAATATGGTTTAGCTGTTTAAATATGAAACTAGTTAGTTATATAATTATTTTGTATTATTTTGGCGTGTTTATATTAAATAATCCTTATGTACCTCATAACGTGAATTTCATACAAAATGCAGCAAAAATGATGAATAAAAAGTTCGTATCTTTTGATTGCGTATACTTAGAAGCTTAATTTTTCCAGCGATCCAAAGGACCGTAAACCTTGGATATTTGATATTGATTTGATATCTCCACACGATTTTTAGATAAATGGTATTGACAGACAAACATGTTCACAACAAAATTATTCCATAACGGTTACGTTTTTTTTTTGAAATATTGAACCTTAAATAACAAGTCCAATTCTTGTTAAGAAAGTGGTTCTCAATTAAAATATTTTTTTAAATCGGTACACAGATAAACGAAAAAATTTTTTTTGCATTTAAACTTTGCATTTAGAGATTTAGGTCTCATTTATCGAACAAATCTTCATACTCCTGTAAAGTACAACGAAATGTGGTGAAATAATTTTTATACTCCTAATACATACCTATTTGATAATAACACACTCCTTTTTAAATAAGGAAGCCTGAAGAAACTATAACTTTTTACAACATTAACACAACAAACATTAAACAAAAAAAAAAGAATCTCTAAAAGTGGATAACAAAGTTTATAAAAAACGCATTTACTTTATTTGCAAGCAGACGCTCAAATACATTGTTACTTTATATTACAAATAAGATACAGTAATAATGAATTTAATGTCATTTCATAAGATTCCAAAGGGAGGAAGTTTATATATTTGACAACTATATTTTATTTATGTCTCCTTCCATTTCTCCCTCATTTGTGAACAGTTTGTTTTATTATTTTATTAAAAATAGGTGGCCATGCCAGGTGGTCCCATTATCCAAGATCTGATGTTAGAAATCCAGGGAAATCAAGGAAAACCTTAAAGTTTTATACGCTCGTATTATGCGTCTCATACAATTTCTAATAACAATCATATATTTGTTTCTTGTAGCCATTATTTGAGATGATGATGATGATAGGAGACGCAGCTCCAGAACAATTAGTTATAAGTAATAAGACGTGATGAATATTATAGTTGTGTCTTTACGACACTAAAACTACTAGTTAAAACTATTAATACCAATAAAATTTGATTTAAAATTACTTCAAAAAAAGTGGGAGATAATAAACTTGCAAAACTTTGCAAATATCAAAAAAAATATTCAAGTTATGACTGATGATTAGTTAGTCAATAATAATTGTTACAATTATATCAATCAATAATAACAACAAACAATTTTTAAAATTCTAAATAAAAAACGAAGTAAAAAAATAAGTAAAAAATAATTATATTTTTCACCAAAAAGAACCGATTCCCACCGGATCCAATAATCAGAACCTAACCAAACTCTCATCAAACTCAAACAAACCCTTGTATTGTGTCCAATAAAAAAGAATCATCGGTTGACGTGATATTAGTTATTCGTCCATTTGTCGCGCACATACGTAATGCAAATTTAAGACTTATGTGATTTTCTCATGGATAACATTGTCAGAAATGAACCAAATTAAAATGGTACCACACGGGAAGTATCAGCTTCTAAATAAAACAAGAATTATTAAAGTGGACTAACTCAATCAAAGGTTCTAAGATAACAAACATAAAAAAATGCAATCGAATTGATATCGTCGGTTAAATAATAAAATATATACCTATAACTTTTAATTAATTTAAAATTATTTTCTATTGCTGCCAGTGCTTTTAAATTGAAACTCGATAAATAATATGACCTCCAAATCTAACATTTGAATATTATATATTTACAAAAAACAAAAGCGCCTGTTCAATTTAACAAGCAATTTTCAACATTTACAAATGAATAGCAAAAAGAATGAAAAAAAGATTAGGGATTATTATAATACATTGGAGAAATAATAAATATTCACGTTATGCTATCTCTTTGTTAAAATATACAAAAAGAAATAACAATAAATACTGAAAATAGAAGCACAGCGTCAATCCATCTGGCGATTCCTGTCGGTGAAGCGGTCGTTACAAGTGATCGCAGTATCAAAGGAATGGATTGCGATGTCTATAGCGTATCAAATATTTGCCAACTAACAAAGAACTTGCTTCGTATATTGGTTGAACCATTAATCACTTCATTATTACACAGGGTGGCTCAAAGAGTAATATTGCCATCGACCGTCGACGGCGCTTTACTCCAAAACACACTGCTATAATGACCGTTTTAGAGCTAAATGAAAATCGATACCCATAAAATGATTACCGCGTCTTGCACCGCTTCACAATTTATAATAGCCGATTATTGGGGAAACTGCGAAATTTGACAACTAATGTGATATAAAAAGCTAATGGGAGTCTAGTATTTGTTGTACAAAGTTTCGTGTTTTATAGTGAAATAATTTGTAAGTAATTAGTTTATGGGTATCGTGGCTTAGTTGGCTATAGAGTTTGGCTTTAATAGAATAGAGGTTGTGGATTCGATCTCCACTCGGGATAATAAATTTTATTCAAATTAACTACTAAGTTCGGATTTATTTGCAGTTCTATAAAGATGAAAAAAAAACTATATAGTTATCATACTTCTTACAGTGGAGACATAAAAAATATTTTTATTCTGTTTGTAGATATTAAATATTGTTCCTTTATTTTTAATAATAAAATATGCAGGAAAATTTATAATTTTTACATTGAAAGGGGTTTGCCTCTCGCTCGGATCGCTCACAAGCCTTTTTTTTTGTATTATAGCACTTACAATGGTATTTTCCTATACCGATATACAATATTCTTAATACTTGTTGTCAGAGTCACCTCGGCTTCAGGTAAAATCTAGTACATTACAATAATCACACATACTTTTTCAAGGCAGAAAGTTAATAATCGTCTCTTTAGTATAAATTGCCTTGAAAGGAAAATTCTCATTTAATTCCATTTGAAGATGGCGGCGAATGCCTTGCATTATTAGTTTTGCGTCATTACGAACTTTCAGTACCTTTTATTACCTTTAAGAACAATATTGACAATTCTAATATTTTTTTTATTATAATTAACAATTCAAATAAATATAAATTTATTTAAAACTACAACTATTTATTAATAATATGTTTTTTTATTGAATCTGCGTCGCTCTAGACTTCACCGACAATTGAGATCTACTTCGGCGCTAACTTTTGAGTTCTCTCGAGATGTAATTCAAGCCCACGATTTGATTCGATATTTTTTTTACGTTAGCTACATTATATTTGTAAGCCAGTTATTATATTTTCAATTTGTAATGGACTTATACTATTAGATTGGTTTATCTAATTTTATGATAAAAAATATGACTAAATAAATAGTCTGCGAGTTGTTAAGGGATCAAAAGTACTATGATATTTTTTAATATAATTATATAAAATAAATAAATCAGCTTCACGCTGTAGCCACATCTGCACATAGCAGAGTAGTCAGAGGGAACCTAGAGTGAAAACAGTGCGTTCCCCACTTTCCGACGAAATCAACGCAGGGATTTGCCATGGCCCCAAAGCGAAGAAATAAAAATATTAATTAATAATAATTCATTTCCACGATTGGTAATCGAATCCACAACCACCGCGTTGCAGTCATATATTTGTGCTACTGCGCCACGACGCCCCAATATAATTATATACTATAATGAAATAAAAATATTATGCTTTACTAAATATATACGATAATTTGATAAATATTTACAAAGCTGTCATCATGCAATATGCTTATGAAAGGTATTACACTCTATACATTAATAGACTTTCTTCTTAATATTTATCGTGACGAATTTCTTCAAATTATGTGTGTAATTAATTTCTATAATCATCCACCATTTCCATTACCAATATATAACAAAACATTTTCTTTGTTATGTGATGTTATGGGAAGTAATAACACAACATAATATGTAAAACATTATTTATTCAGTAAGAGCTCGATTCGATGTGAAGTACAATCAAAAATACCTTGTAATAATGTTGTTATTATTATAAAACTGAAGCCATAGTGGCACATTAGAAAGGAAGTTTACGTATAACTTTAAACGTGATGATTGTGGGTTCGATGTTCATTTGTGGCAATGAAATATTTTCACTTTCCTACTCAGGTATGGTAAAGCCAACAGTGTCTAAATAGTCCCTACACACTTTAGAAATCACTCATTCCGTTTTTCTAAATACAAAAAATTATTTACATATTGTATGTAAATAAATCAGCTTCACGCTGTATCTTGCACACAGCAGGGCAGGCAGATGGAACCTAGTGTTAAGACACTCCGTTCCCCACTGTACGTAAATAGATTTTTTTGTATATATAGTATAAAAAACATCTTACGCAAGCACAAGCAAAAGTAGCGTTTTTATTTTTTTAAAAATACAAATGTTCACATCGCTCTTATTCTTCGTTTTCACTCAACCTTTAATAGAAAGAAAAATACTTTCAATATAAAAGAAATAAGTAGAGCACGAAGCCGTATAGAGAGAGTACTAATACGCACTTGGTGTCTTAGTTTGTGCCAGTTTTCAAGAAATAAAGTACCAGCAAAAGCAACATGTGTAAGAACGATTAACGTAACAGAAATTACTGTTCCACTTTCACAATTGTAAATTTCGTGCGATATCCTCTGAATTGGAGCAATTTTTCATTGTTAGTAAATACCGTCCTGGCGCAGTGGATCATCGTCTGAATGTGAACGCGATGGGTACGCGTTCGATCCCCATTCAGGAAAAAAATTATACTAACTTGTCATATTTATCGATATAATATGATGTGTCTTACTCATCTTTCAGTATGCTATGGCAACATTATTCTTTGATAGACAGCCATGTTTGTAACTAAATTGTATAAAAGACATCATCATTTCCTTTGATATGTTCTATATTGAGTTGGAGCAGTAAAGGTGAGTGTTAGTGCATTGCAAAGAAGCTGAAGCCTACATCTATAGTCGCAAATCAGATTTTCGAAACGTTATTAACAATATTCAATACCGCCAAAAATGCCAAATTAATAGGAAATTATTATTATAAAAATCCCCCAGAATAAGATTACACAAATCAGTCAAGCACTCCCAAACTACGTGACAATAGTGTCATTTTTTAAAAAATATATATTATATACAAAATGTTTTAGAAGACAATAAAAAAATTATAATATAATGTTTTCATTGAATCAGAGATATTTGTAGTTATACTACAAAGCATAACTGATGCGGCTGCTAGATACACCTACATACCAAGGGTATTGTCTAAATTCTACGCATACACGGTCGTGCATAACACTGAAACACAGTAATTCCCAGCTTCCTCGCAGAGTGGACACGCCATTCTTCCACCATTGATCCCTCCCAAACGTCTTTATCGACTCGTAAAACTTATTTTATGTTTCACGAACTCTCTACAGCCCACGGTAAGTTGTTTCATAGTCACCCTTCAAAATAATTTTCTAAGCCCTTCCTAAAGTTTCTGTTCATTTTATGTTTTAGGCATTGGCGATAAAATGTGTTATTTATATATTAAATAAATTCTGTTATGATCCCTTTTTTTCTTTTACCGAGACTTTTTAGGAGTAATAATAGGATGATCCGAGAATGAATGCCTCCAATAAGTCGACCCTTTTCAACATTTTTTTTTGATAATATTTCTACTCAAATATTGTAGCGTGATTTAAAAATTCTTTTATACTAATTTAACAGATTTTTACATAGATAGCGTTGCTTTTATTGCTCGTACTTGAAATCAATCAAACATTTCTTCTCATTTTTTAAGAATTTATTAATAAATCCCTTCCTTCAATAAATCCCTTACTTAATTGCAATCGTCGGATAAGTTGTGCGTTCCAGGCTTATTTCTATTAAAAGAAAAACCGATTTTTTCACTTTTTGATATTGTTAAATTAATAATGACAAACTTGAGAAATACATTTCTGTCGTCGAGTGGCGGACTCTCAACTCAACTCAACGCCGGGCTTTTTGCCTTAGTGCCAGAGCGAACAAATGAAAATTTTAATAAATAATAATTTATTCCCTCGAGTGGGGATCGAACCCACAACCATCGTGCTACAATCACATGCAAATATCCCTTCGCCACGACAGCTTCTAAACCATAAATAACTTCAACTAATACAAGTAAAAGGCTCAGTATTAATGTTATTATTATTATTATTATTTCTTTACTTAATTAGATATATTACGTCTAGACCTTTTACAATCTAATTTAAATATTTATAACTGTAGATAAATTCATTATGATTAGGTAAAGCACAAAATGGTAAGAGTCGTGACGCAGAAGCACAAGCGTGCGACTGTAAATGTAATTGGTTGTGGGTTCGATTCCCATTCGAGGAAATGAAGTATTTAATATGTCCATTTCTTCGCTCTGATGTCTAGGCAAAATACGGCGTCGAGTTCCGCCATTTAACACACGATGCCTCCTGAATTCATTGGAAAGTGAGAAGCGTAGTGTCTTAACACTAGATTCCCTCTGCCTACCTTACTACATGTGAAATACAGCTAAAAAACAATAAAGCTAAAAAAAAATCAGCTTCACGCTGTATCCCGCACATGGCAGGGTAGTCAGAGGGAGCCTAGTGCTAAGACACTCCGTTCCCCACTTTCTGCCGAATTCTGGAGGTATTGCGTGTTGAGTGGCAGAACTCAACGCCGCGCTTAACCTGCGTTAATCTGCAGCGTAAAGCTGACTAAATATTAAATAGTTACTTAATCTCAAAGGCATAAGCTACCGTAGAGATTGCCATCAGTAACTAAAAACGGGTGTGCTAGAGACGCTGCGTGTTCGCGACGGAAAACGATTTCGTGGTCCGCTGGCCGCCACACGCCGCTGGTCACCAACAATGGCGCGGAGCAGTGCCCTCGCGACCACGGACCCAGCGGATGTGGACACTCCCACCTATTTTTTTGTATTTAATGAAAAAAAATCAATTAAATTATTTTTGGATTACGTTTAATCAGTTTTATTGTCTTATTTGTGTTAGAGCTAATAGTTTTTTTATTTTTATTTTATTATAATTTATATATAAATATGTATGTATGTAGCTTTAAGTCATAAATTATGAAATTTGTAAACAAGTTATTTAATTAAAATTGAAATTTACTTAATTTGATCAATATAATTCTCTATTAACATAAGCACGTAGGTATTTAGATAATTTGATACCATGTTTATTTAGTTATAAGAATTATATTCATAAAAAATACGTTATAAAGAAAACTCTGTGAAATGGAACATCAAGATAAGAAACTTATTAATCGAGATTGCTATAGGCGTGCTCCTTTTTAACACGGTTTTGTTACGTTGTCTTGAAACTATGGAACAAAAGATAAGAAATTAAATTGGAGTCACTTTTAATTATTATATCACTGTGAAACTTGGCAGCTATAGTTATAGTTAGTACCGTCGAGTTGGTCTGGTGATGGAGTCAGGATCTGAATAGTGGAACTCTTTAAATATCTCGCGGAAAAGGCTCATATCATTTACAGCTCTGAGCGCATATTGTAGGAATTGTAACACTTGGTGTAGAAAAGTCATTTTTATTTTTTTAGGATTCCGTATCTCAAAAACGGAATCCTTATAAAATTACCTTGTTGATCGTCTGTCATGACAGTTTATCTCAAGATCACGTGGGCGTTGATATTGAAATTTTGAAAATTAATGTCAACAAAGTTGAAATTAATGTCAAGTTTATATTTACTCTTGGAGCACAGTAAAAATTAAGTTTCTAAAAATATCAGCTTCACGAATCACGAAAGGATTTCCGCCGAATTCTGAAGGCATTGCATATTGAGTGGCGTGGAAATATACATTTAAATAAATATTTTATTTTCTCGAGTGGGAACTGAATCGAACCCACAGCCAGACGCATTTACAGTCATTTCCCGTGGACCTACAGTTATAAAGTAAAGAAAACAATCCTAAAAGCAATTTTGTAGGGTTTTCATAAAATAAAAAATATGTGGGTTCGATCCCCACTCGAGGAGATGAAATATTTACTTAAATTTATATTTCCATTTCTTCGCTCTGGTGTCGAGGTTAAGCGCGGCGTTCACTTCTGCCACTCAACTCGCAATGCCTCCAGAATTCGACAAAAATGGGAGTGTCTTAACACTGCCCTGCTGCGTGCGAGATACAGCGTGAAGCTGATTTAATGACATTTTTAAAAAATATTACAATATCATGTTTGCCCGCAAAGTTAGGTTTGCCGGTTGTTGTTTGGTAGTTGTACTTCCCGTTGACCTACAATCTGAAATTAGTACTTGCACTTAACCGCTTGTTAGTTTACAAAGGCTATATTATATGACAGTTTATTAAAAATTTTAATCATATATTTATCTTTACTATTATTATACATATCTTCTTTAACTTTTACAAAATTGGTAATAGTAAAAATAGTATAATAGTTTCTAAATATATACCTATTCAAAACTATAATATACATTTTAATAATTGTACGTAGGTGTAATTATTTTAAGTGGTTCCATAACTTTAAAAAAAAAGGAACCTTTATGAAGATCACTTTGTTGTCGGTCTGTCTGTCAGTCTGTCTGAATTTCAGAAAAAGCTCGGAATTTCCATTTTTTATACGGTACCCTCGGTGGGCGAGCCCGACTCGCGCTTGTCCGGTTTTATAAACTATAAGTATAGTAACTACTATTCGTTAACATATCCCTAGTAATTGGATGAGCATTTAAATATTGAAGGTTGTTTGCCCTAATCACCCCACTTTGACGTTTGTTAAAAGGTCTTAAAGGTCTCCCCTATTCTACAGAAAGGGTACGACCGGGTAATTGGTAAAATTTTGAGGTTGAAATTTTAAAATGAACCTCAAAACTCGTGCAATCTGCCTTAATGGTATTAACAAAATTTAGCTACTGTACATCCTGTTAAGGGAAAAGGCCTAATATTTAATTTATATATATAAAATCTATATATTCTTAGTATAATTTATATCTTACATTCCATAAACTGTTTGGAATATTGAAGAGTGGATTCGACGTAATATTTTTTTAGCTTCGCTGTTTTCTGCATAACAGGGTAGGCGGAGGAAACTTACTGCTAAGACACTCATTTACCACTTTCCGCCCAATTTTCGAGACATTGGGTGTTTAGTAGCGGAACTCAATTACGTAATTTGTCTTTTTACGAGGGCAAGGAAATAAAAATATTTAAATTCAGTCCTACGAGTGTGAATAACTACGACGCGCGACTTCTTTTAAATTTAATGTAAAAAAGCATGTAGACGTCTTTAGAAAAATATTTTATCATAAAAAATAAGTAAAATTCCCTAAAAAACATACTTTTGTTAGCATAAGTTATTTATAGTGTAGTAATAGGTGTCACTGTAATTATGAATACGTCATTTGATATTGTTTCCATTATCGATTGTATTAAGTGGCGGTAGCGTGCTGCGTCTTTTCCGGTGGATTTTCAATATAAGCACAAACGACACGGCACTCATGTTCATTACGTTCTAAGATATTGTCAAGACAACTTGTCATTACAATTCATATTTCAATATTGTGACTACGAGAGTATATGTGTATATAACAAGTGTA
>DWQW01009489.1:0-12897 GCA_018249695.1 Heliconius erato demophoon
CATCTTTATCGATTATTTAATTATTATCACTTCCTTGCTCTAGTATCTACTGCCTAAACAAACCGCGGCGTTGAATTCCGCCACTCAATAGGCACCGTCTCAAAAATACACCGAAAATTGGGGCACAGAGTGTCTCAACACTAAAAAGTATCTTTTCTTAAATCTTTAAACATAACCTATAATAATAGTAACAAAAATACATAAATATTTACCTATTTATCCTATGATCTTATACAGCAGTTGCACAAAACACTATACACCACTTGTGACGCCGAAGTTCGAACACTGACTGAATGACAGTAATAAATTGGCAAGAAAACTAATTGATTCTGTTGCACTATAAGCTCACCTTACAACTGTAAGTTTTGACTGGTTTATTGAAATTACACTTTTAGCTTTATAAATATAAGGTTGAAATTACATATATGTGAAGTTTCAAGTGAGTCAGGGCAAAACTACCTGCGTTTTTACGAGTAAGCCTACAAAACCTGTTGGACTACTTTATAAATAGATTGGAGAAGGATGCATCTTTAACGAAAGCTTAGGTTACTTATAATATAATTTATAAGTAATGTTAATCTGTATTTGATAAAATGAACTGCAGTATGCAGTTGTTGAGTATTTGATTAACTCTGATAGTTCCAGGTTCGATAACCTATATGGTAAAATAAACTATTTGGCAGAGCGCGGAAGGTTGGTAACTAATTCCTCTGAGTAAGAATCGAACTTATATCCGTCGCGTTTACAGCCACACGTTGAGCCGCTGCGCCATGTTAGCCTTAAAAAAAATAATAGATTAGCTTTTGATATATTTACACAAAAATACATACTAAAATACACTAAAGTTGATAAAATAAGAATCGTGTTTTTACTCTCTCTTCTTATTTTCCCAGGAATGACGGAGCTGCGTAGAAATAACAAAACATATATATTTTATGGAGCTTAAACTTTTTGGTACGCAAATGCAAAACACAGTTTGTTAATTGTAAAATTTTATGATGAAATGTAAAGTAAAATTTTGTAATTGTTTGGTTTTACTATATTATAACTAAGTATCGGTATTTTTTTATTCTAAAGCTTTTTTTCTTGATTATCAGACAGAATGGCATCTCCAGCTTTCAAATAACATAATAGGTGGTTCCCAGAACTGTGCTTTGTGTGAAACATCTGTATATATAGGTATACAATACTATGAGAGCAGTTGTTAAATGTTTTTTGCTGTCTTTCACATCCTTACAACGACAAGACTCTTTACTCTGTTCTTTAATTTTATATATATCTTTTTTTAACTGCACGCTGTATCCCGCATCTAGCTTTGTAGGCAGAGGGTTAACCAAGTGTTAAAACTCCGTTTCCCACTTTCCGCTTAATATTCAAAACATTGTGTGTTCAGTGGCGAAATCCAACTTGTCTTGTTACTAGAGGGAAAAATAAAAAAATGTATTACTCTGAACGGAAATCGAACCAACAAACGTCACGTTGACACTCACACGCTGTGCCGTTGCGCCTAGGCAGCCTCATTTCCTTATACTCATTAGTACAAATAATAGCAAAAAATTTAATCTACAAAACTAGAGGCTTCTTAATGCTTCATGCAGTATCAGTGTGTGTAGATTTTTTAATTGGTTATTTTAATCATTTAAATACTTTTTTTCAGAAATTTTAATATAACCGTTGGGTGATAAGAAACTAAGCAATGCATGGCTGTTGTATTTTGGGGTGATCTGACAACTGATAAAAATGATTTAGTGTCAACCGTGATGTCAACGACTTCATTAATTTTTTTTTAGTTAATAAAATCGACATAAAAAAGATTCTGTAGAAAAGATAAGATAGATAATACAAAATAATTAAAATGACTAAAAATTTTCTAGTAAAAATAAAGATAACGAGGCAATGTTTTTAATGTTATTTGTATTTTTATTACGTTACTTGTATGTTTATTCTTAAAGAAAAATATTCATAAAATTGGATGAATGACTATTTGAGAAAATTATAATTTAACAACAAAAAAATTCTCCAGGGCTATATAAAAGGCATAAGGACCTCCCGGAGGGCATGTACTATTAGAATATTGTTAGCAGTGGACGAGGCGAAAGAGGTATGTAGAGATCGTAGCGTTAGGCGTTCCTATCTCTCCGACTAACCCGCTAGGGATACAGCGTGAAGCTATGTATGTATATATATGTCAAGTTCATCTTTGACTTCATTTTCCTTTTTTACGTGTGCGATTTTTCAAGCACATCGGATGTAACGGACAACAGTAGAGTTTCAAGATATTTTTTTACGTTATTCTGTAGATAGATAAATAAAGCTTAATCTAATAAGAAGGTTTTTTAAATACGTAATACGGGTCTACCGTGGTGCAGCAGCATAGCAAGTGTTTGTAAAGGCGAAGGTTGTGGATTCAATTGCCAATCAGAGGACAGAATTATTTTTAGCTCCGCGATATGGTAAAAAGACACACGCGCGCTGACTTCAGCAACTCAACACACGATATCTCGTAAATAGAGCGGAATGTGGAGTATAGAGTGTCTTAACACTAGGTTTCTCCAGCCTACCCTATAATACGAGTACAATGGATAGCAAAAAAATATGTACTTGAAAAAGAAAATCTTCTGTTATAACAGATAGAAAATAACAAATTTTAATTGACAGAGATTCCCCAAAGTCAAAAATGCAGCTTTCCAAAGACAAAAATTGAGAAGTTTCTCGGGATTTTATTAATATAGTAAAGTTTGTTTCGTAATTACGTACCTAAATGCTAGCTGCTAATGTGATATTAATTGCGGCATCGCTTTTATGCTCCAAAGAGGTGTTAATGTGGAAATAATTACCCGTCAAAATTGTAGAATAGATTATAACATTATATTACACAGTATTACGGAACAGGAAATGCAGTTCGTTTTGGAATATTTAGTAACTTTATTGTATCTATAAAATTTTATTAGAGTATTTTCTTATTTCTTAAAGTCGTCATAGCGCAGGGGCTCAAAGGTGTTACTGTAACACGACGGTTGTGGGTTTGTTCCGCAATCGAAGTAACGAATGAGTGTGTTTTAGCACTACGTTCCCTCTGCCTATTCTGCAGTATGCGGGATACAGCATGAAGCTGATTTTACTTTTTAATTCTTAATTATTTAAAAGTAACTCATTTATCAGTGTGAAATAACTCCCTAAAAATGACAGAATATGCAGCTCTCTATTAATAGTAATAGCCTGTCATAGTTATAAGTTAAAGACAAATAATTATTATTGGCTCTGTGTTTTTGGAAAAATATTATCTCTTAGTAATTAGTAAGATAATGGTATTTAAGAAACTGATACTCTCTAGTATCTCAGATTTTTTTTGGGTTTTTTACAATACAAAATCCCAAAATTTTATCTACATTATGTATGTATTGCGCTTAAGTCTTAAGTCCATTACTTCATTAATTACTAGGAAGTAATTAATTACATAAAATAAATAAATAAGGATAATTCATATATATTTTTTACCTTCGCGCTATATCCCACACATAGCAAGATAAATAGAGGGAACCTGGAAAACTAGTGTCAAGAAACTCCGTTCCCATTAAAATATTTCCGTTTCCCACTTTCCGCTGAATTCTTGAAGCATTGCGAGTTGAGTGACGGAACTAAACGCCATGCGTTCCCTCGTTACCAGAGCTAGGAAATGGAAATATTCACTATTCCTATTTCACTCCCCCAATTGGGAATCGAACCCACAACGGTCGCGTTTACAGTCCCACACTTGTGCCCTTGCGCCATGACGACCTCAATAATACTGTCAAACTTAGATTTCGAAATTCTATTAAAATAACATCACAGCCTACATCTGACATCGCACATGTCATACTTCACCGAAAACATAGATTAATGATTCAAACAGCGAGTGAGCCAGAAGTTTACCAATTATAACTTTCCATGACTTTACTTGGACGAAATAACTTTAAAGTAAAATAATATATCTCTAATGAAATATATAGCATTAATTTAATTTTGAGTTTTATTTTTTAAGTGCTAGCGTCTGTAGGTACGTTAATAGGAGGTTTACGTTAGGTACATACATGTTAGTCACGGGTTTAAATCCTTTGGAAATATTTCAGCTTTACGTTTTAACATAACACGGTATAGTGTCAAGACACTCTCCATCATTTTCCGATCGATATTTATCAGATTTATTTGAAATCGATACATTACTAGTAAAATGGCTTAACCTGGCTCTGCTTCGTGTATCCAAAATGAAGAAATAAATAATTTCCCTGAGTGTGAGGCGAACCTTCTCGTACTATATTAGTATGCTATGATTTTAAATTTAGCTCTCACTAATAAAAAATATTTTGATTTTATAATTGATTAATAGTCCTTTAATTACGACACCATATGGACATACCATTCTGCCAATGTATGGATGACTGTAGGTCATCCATACATCCATACATAGATAGAAAAGAAAAAAGAGATAGCTTTACACAACAGAAAAATACATGTTAAAAAGAGATCAGGATACGCTGTACCTATAATCGAACGATTAGATATTTATAATATTACACCAGAGCTGAAATTATTTTTTAAAAATAAATAGTCACAGTAAATTAGTAAATGATTCATGAAGACTAAAATGCCATCGATAGGTTTTCAATCAATAAAACGCTCAATTGCTCAACTTCTTTTTCAAAGTTGCCAGTGTTTGACCACGCTGACTGCACCTCCGTTACCTTAGTCAGACAGTCAACGTAAGCAAACCAATGTATTTGCAAGCAAGGAAATATAAAAATTTGTAGATTATTTTCTAAATTAATTATTTATTTAATGGTATATGTTAATATTACTATTAATTATTTTTTTATTACAAAATATTTTTTCAAAGAATTGTAGTTTTTAGAGGCAAAATAGAGACAAAAGGATTAAATACTGTGAAAGATAAAGAAAACAATGGGATTTTACAACTTATTCAATATTTATTTGCCTACCTGCTTAATAAGGTGAGGCGGTAACAGGATTATTTTTATTATTACTTATTTAGCAAAACTCATTAGGTAATAAATCCTTTGTAAAATATTTTTTTTGTTCTAAGAAAATTCTTGTTAAAATAATAAAATATGTACATAATAGAGAACAGGTATAGTATTGCAGTAACTAAACCAGTATTGTCTAAAGTTCTTTCTAGAAGTCGTTTTAAAGGTTGAATATTTTTATGTCTTTGATTTCGTGGTAAATTATTTTGATTGCTTAGTAGAATGCTACATATTTGAAATATGACTTAGAAAAGAAATTTGTATAAGTTTAAACTGTTTGTTGCTTGGATTTAAAATAATAAATCTAGCTGTTTGTTGAACTAACAGCAGTTTTAATTTATTTACATTTTAGTGTAGTGACCACACTAAGCAATATTTTAATAATATATCGTCACTTTAGAAACCTGCTAACAACGGCCTATTAAGGTAATTATCAGAAGAGACAAGAAACGTTTTTAAAAAAAAACTTTCAGTATATTCATATGTATTATCAAAAGGCTATTATTAAATTTGATTTGATTTCTCTACTATATGAAATAAATTAAAATTTCATATAGAAGGTTAACTTTGTATTTTTTTACATCATGATATAAAATATACATAAAAAAATAAATGAATTTAGTAAGTTTACATTCAAAGCCGACAATATGCTTTAATGACTCGCAGTATAGCGGAATGGGTAGAGGGTAAACTAAGTGTCAATACACTTCGTTATCCCCTCTCTGTCCTAAATCAAGATATTGTGTATTTATTGGCCGAACTCAATGCCTTAGAGTTACCAGAGCGGTGAAATTAAAACAATTAAATCCCCCAACTTAGTAACGAACCTACAACTATCGTGCTTACAGTAAGTTGCTATAACCACAGCGCTACTTTTCCTTCTATAATTATTATCTATATTAGAATCAAAAAAATATATAAAAAAAATGGTAAAATATAATGGCCTAAAGCAAAATATTCAATGCATTTTTAACGAAATCCCGAAATACATTCATTTGCATCAGTTTAGAAATACGTTCCGGACTTTATGCGATATGACATGACAAATATGTCGGATGTTAGCATGAAATAGAAAAAAAAATGTTTGATTAAGCGAGACTATAGTTGGCCTAAATCCTGAACCTGTAAAAATATTTGAATATTTCTATTAAATAAATAAAATATAATAGAATTTGTATGTATACTTTAGACTAGTATTATAAATATAAAGCTGAAGAGTTAGATCAGTTGAGTTAATCTCAGGAACTCTGATTTTATTATGTAATTTTTTTTCATTATGTCACTTTAATTGTTAATTTTCGATGTAATTTACTATTAGGCAGAAGGTATAAGTTAATTTTTATTTAACCACCGTGCATGCGAGGTTGCAGAAAAATTTATATAGCAGTGTGAAAGAATATTATACAGAGTGTTGTAAATGAAACCACAGTTAAACTATACTACTCTATTAAAATCTTAGGCTTCTAGATTCAGCTAAAACTGAAAAAAGATGTGTGGGATTCTTAGTGGGAATCGAACATACAACCAACTGTTTTCAATTACTAGATTGGTACTACTCGCTCTGGTAACGAAACACGGATTAACTTCCGCCACTCAAATTGGGGAACGGAAGTGTCTTCAGGTTCCCTCTGCCTACCCTGTTATGTACGAGATACAGTGTAAAGCTACTTAGTCTTAAATTAAAGGCTTTATATTATAAAATATTCAATAATCTCCTCGCAAAATCTTTCCTAATAATTAATATCTTACAATGTAATAAATTAAAACTAAATTTATCTTATTAAAGCTGTGAGCTCTAAGCACAGAATAAATAGTGAAATATTAAAGATTAAGAATCATCATAAATATTATCAAAGCAATACATTATTAAATCAAAAACATTTATAAAGAACAAACGAAATGAAAATTTCGTTTAATGAAAACAACCGCAGAGGTTTTATTCATATTTCACTTTATATCGGTGATCGTTGTGGTGAAATGAAATTGGTTGAAAATATTAACTTATTATGTATGATTAGCTTGAGTCATGAGTTCAAATCTTGCAATTTAATTTTTGTGTATTACGCTGTATTAAAGATTTTGAATAGTTAAATAGTAAAATAATAAAACACTAGATTGATACTCCAAGATAAAATTAATATATAATAAAATGTAAATGTTTTATTTTATCAAAATATATATTATTATTCCGTCGTAAGATAAAGAGGGTCGTTTCGTCCTACAGCGTAAAACTGCAAGAAAAATATACATATAATGGTAGAAATTATAAAAAATAGCAAAATAGAGGCTATCGTGTTGCAGTGGCACAAGTGTGTGACTATAAACGCGGCTGTTGTGGATTCTATTCCCACTTATTATTATTTATGAATATTTATTTCTTCGCTCTAGTAACAAGGCAAAGCGCAGCGTTGAGTTCCGCCACACAACACACAAGCTTTTTGGAAGTGGAGGACAGAGTGTCTTAACACAAGGTTCCCTTTTCCTACTCTGCTGTAAGCGGGGTACAACGTGAAGAAGGAAAAATATATAGTAGTGAAATATAAGAATGGTGCAATCTCTCATACGATGTGGGCTTGTATTCACATTCGGTCACACTATAGCATAAAAAATTTACTATTGAATGTTAAAAATTTAACAAAACCAAAGGCATAACTGATTACTTGATAATTAATCTTAACTCATCCGTACAAAGTAAATGCCATTTTTATATCGGTACTTCCTTGTTTTTATTTAAAACACCGTTTGATACAAATTCAAGGTTTCAATGACGAAGCAGTTCAAGTATGAAGGTCTTCAAATAAATATATAATAGTTGAAAATTTATAAGGCACAAACAAAATGTGATGATTGATGATGTTTACGGTATTGATCTTCACTAAGGAAGTATTTTCATTTTACTTCTCTGGTACGGCAGCGCGGTTTTGAGTTCCGCCACTCAACAAGCAATGTCAAGCAAAATTAGGTGAGCGAACCACAGAATATCTTGACACGACGTTTCTTCTGTCTATCAAGCTGTATATGGGAATAGTGGGATATAAAGTAATAATTTTTAGGCACAGGAACACAAGCGTGCGACTATAAATGGCATATTGTGGGTTCGATTCCCAATCGAGGAAATTAAATCTATATACTTATAATAAAATCGTAACGGGTCGGTGTCTGTACTTGGAAGACATATAAAAAAAATATTGGGGGAATTTATTAATGTAATAGAACTAAAAACAATCATGTTTAAAATTTTTGTCTGTTTATTTGTGTGTTTGTTCACGCTAATCTCAGAATCGGCTACACCGATTTAAATGCGGTTTTCACTATTGGATTCTGGCAAGCTTCCGTTAACATAGGGTTTGCTTTATTATAATGTGTTCATAAATAGAAAAGTCACATCAACTTAAAATATTCAATTCGACAAATTTGCTAATTGCTATAACAGTTATTTTATACAACTGTTTTACGGAATTGGCTCAATGTTTAGATTTCAATTTGTATGATGATAATAGACACAAACATTTCAAGATTTCGGATTGGGATCGGAGTTTACACGGAAGAAACGGCGCTTGCCGTGCACGTAATCGTATCGTACCGTGTAGTTAGTTATTTTTTTTTTAAAACGTAGTTAGTTATTTTTTTTAATTTTTGTGAGAAAAATCTAATAAATTCCAGGAAGACTTAAACTTACCGTCGTGGCGCAGTGGCACAAGCGTGTGACGTGTTCAATTGCCACTTGGGGAAATTAATTATAACTAATATATATGAAGCTAATATAGCGTGAACTGTTTACCTATATCTATATATATCTATATATAGATATAGGTAAACAGTTCACGCTGTATCCCGCACACAGCAGGGTAGGCAGAGAACCTAGTGTTAAGACACTTCGTTTCCCACTTTCCGCCGAGTTTTGGAGGCATGTTAAGTGGCGGAACTCAACGCCGCGCTTTGCCTCAACACCAGAGGGAAGAAGTGAAAATATAAATGTAAATAAATATTTAATTTCCTCGAGTGGGGATCAAACCCACAACCAGTCGATTTTTCAGTCACACTTTGTGCCTCTGCGCTACGACTGGCCTTAATATTTTATACTGGTAACAAAGCAAAGCGCGGCGTTGAGTTTATCCACTCAACACGAAATACCTTCAGAATTAGGCGGAAAGGAAAAACGGAAGTGTTTTAATGGGAACGGAGTGTCTTAATACTAGGTTCCGAGATTCCTTCTGTCTACCTGTGTACTAAGTGTGCTTAAAATTGTCTATTTTTACATATTTTCTTAGCTTAGCTAAACAACATGTAAAAATAGATAATTTTAAGCTGATTTCGTTTGTCTAGCTAAATGCTTAATAGTAAATCTACTACTAAATCGTTTTACATTTACCGTGAAATCAAAATCCACTCAAAATATCAAAGTTCTATGTATGGTTTGCGGTTAGGACTCGATGCTAATGAGTCGGTCAGTTAGGGATATTGACTTTCTATGCATATGTAGGTACTGTATAATAGTAATAATATTATATATATACTTAATAACTTTAATAATCAACTACACACTTTCACGCTGTATCCCGCAAACAGTAAGGTAACAGGCAGAGGGCCTAGTGTTACGACAGTCCGTTTCCCACTTTCCTCCGAATTCTTGAGGCAGTGCCTGTTGAGTGTAGAGCACAAGCGTGGGACTATAAACGTGACGTTTGTAGGTTGGATTTTCAAAATATTCCCTATTTTAATTTCCTCGCCCTGATAAGGAGGTAAAGTTCGGCGTCGACTTCCGCCACTCAACACGCATCGCCTCAAAAGTTTTGCGGAAAGTGGGAAACGGAAGTGTGTTAATTGGAACGGAGTGTTTTTATCCTAAGCACCCAGTTTCGCACTGTTTAGCCTGTTATGTGCGAGAGTATCCTTATTTTATTGCAAACTGAGCTTCACCTACGGCTTCATATTTTTTTTCTATGGAAAAGGACAATGCAAACGAGCGTTCAGGTCACCTGATGGTAAGTGACTACTGCCGTGTGGTAGAGTCACTTCGCCCTTATCGTCAAATGGAAATAACTAAGAGTTGTGTGTGACACATTGTATGTCCCGAGGTTAACTATTGACATGACGTTATATAGCCTAAGCCTGCTTTCCTTTGATTTTTTTTATTTTTTTAGTAGGCAGAGGGAAGCTGGTAACCTAGTGTTGATAGACTCCGTTCAGCGAGGATATTTAAATATTAAATATTTCATTTCCCTGGAAACCACAACCTCACGTTTACTGTCACACACTTGTGTCCCTAAGTCACGACCTCTACAGCATTCTTCAATGAACAGAATATCAGCTTATAATATTAATATAGACATAGATTTTTACTAGTGCTCTTGAAATGATTACTTTCGAAAATCTATTTAATAATTTGCTTTATTTAATATTATAAGATTTTTTTTTAAATTATAAGAAAATAGGAATCGCGCAAGCATTTACATATACATAGCGAAAGAACAAATTTCTCTTAATTACAAATTTAAATTAATCAACATAATAAACTTTGGGCGAAGTTAAATTAATTGATGCGAAGACAAACAGAAAATTTTCAGGTTTAAAGTTTGCCATTTTGTAACAAGATGTTGCTGTGTTAGCTAAAATTAATCTTAGTTTTTAATTGAATATTTTATCAATTTTGGTTGTTTTTGGAGTTCTGTATCTCAAATGGAACCCTTATATTCTATAAGGGGTACTTCGTTGTCCGCCTGTCAAGTGTTAAAACCATTTTTCTAGAAACCGCGTGGAGGTATAAAGTTGAAATTAAGTCCCTAAGAAAAAAAACAACCTTCTAAATCAACGTGGCCAAGTCAATCGAATACAAAATGTGTGCATACGTATATATACATCCGCAAATATTAAATATGTCATATATAAGTTGTTGCTGTGTTAAGTGCTAGCTTCCTGTTGATATAGAATCCTAAAATAGGTACGGAACCCTCGGTGGATAAATCCTACTCACCCTTGATTAGTTTACTTTTCAGGGTAAACAGTGTCAAAAGAATTGATAAAAATGTTGAGTAGTGGATCTTAAGGCCGTTCTTTGTGTCATCAAAGCGGGAAAATAATTAATTTCCTCAAGGGATCGAACTCAGAACCATCATGTCAGAAGGCAGCACATTGCGCTTAGATGGCTTCAATTAAATAAGTCAAGTTTTGTAAAGAATTTATTAAATGAAATTGAACTTTCTATTTCTAATTTAGAATCAAGAGAGTGATTACTTACTGTAAAATCAACGAATTTACGTCTTCAAACTTTAACATTGACGGGTCAAAAAGTTTTAAAATAATATATTTAGACCTATTTATTTTCATACTTAAAATATTATTAAAATGCTATATTTATTTGTATATTTAATTTAATTTTCACATAGACAGGATGGGTCTTAATGTGAGTTCAAATCTCATTGATATAAAGTTTGTTTTTTATCACCTATATTGAATATAATACTATAAAATTTTGCGATAAACGAGAAACAAAGATATCTGGCACGAATTATTTTTTGCCATCTGTGAATTACTACTAGAAAAACTATATTATGTACATATATATTAATTTAAAGATGTAAGCTGTAACAGTTGTACGTATTGCCGCAAAATATGTTCAGAAGCACTAATAAAACTGTAATTGAATGTAATTAATTAGAGACATTGAGTGTCGAGTGGTGGATTTAGAGCCGCGACTTGTGTTACCATATAATAAAAACACTTAATTCCAATGGAAAACTTACAGTGTCTTACATTCATCCTAAGATATAAGAAAATAATAAAAAATCGTGAAAGTTAACCCACTCGCTTAAAAGAGAGAGAGAGAGAGAGATTCTCTACCTAAATATGAGTCCTACATTTTTGGGATTTCTTTCCTGATTTATCTTTTCTGCTTTGCTCTATCCTAGAAGTCGTCATCAGTGACCTTGCACGCTTTGTTATCCTTCAGCATCACATAATTTCATCTTATCTTAAATCTCTCTACTAGTTTTCAAACGAAGATGTTAACTTTTAGTGCTTAATTTCAAACGCAATCAGATGATCTCTTTCAAGCCTTCTTAGAGCATTGGTGAATCTATTACCACTATACTTTTTTAAACTTTGTATCGGCACCTACCTCGTTGATTTTACCGGATTTTGAACTTAATAATTAAATAATTTTATGTTAGTTTACTAAATTTGTTAACTGATATTAAGTCAAATATTTCATTTTAATAAATATCTTAATAGTTTTGTAAAATTTATTACAAATTTCATGACAATTAATGACTTGAAAGCATTTTGCGTTGCATGAAGAACTTAAACGCTCTTTTATCTCTTTTTATCGAAACGTATTATGCATTTTAATATAATTTTAACAGCCTTACCGCCGTTTATTTTTAAAGTGAATAAAAAAAAGAATTTAAACAAATACATATACTGCGGCCGTTGTGGTGCATGGGCACAAACGTGTGTCTGTAACGTTTGTGAGTTTTATTCCCACTCAGGGGAATTAACTATTAAACAAAAATAAATCAGCTTCACGCTGTATCCCGCACACATCAGGGTAGGCAGAGGGAACCTAGTGTTAAGACATTCCGTTTTCCACTTTCTGTCGAATTCTGGAGGCATTGCGTGTTGAGTGGCAGAACTCAACGCCGCTCTTAGCCTCGACACCAGAGCGAAGAAATGGAGATATAAATATAAGTAAATATTTCATTTCCTCGAGTGCGGATCGAACCCACAACCAGTCGGTTTTACATTCACATTATAATAAAATAAAATAAATAAATAAATCAGCTTCACGCTGTATCCCGCACACAGCATATATATATATATATATATATATATATATATATATATATATATATATATATATATATATATATATATATAT
>DWQW01009490.1:0-12897 GCA_018249695.1 Heliconius erato demophoon
TGCTCTTCTCGAAGTCGGCGTGATACTTCACGTTGCTCTGTAGTTTTGTGTTTTCCGCTATCCGTTTCAGTTCTGGCGTTTCGGCCATTGTGGTGTGCTTCGCTTTTGGCACGTGCCTGGAAAATTTTGAAGTATATTATTATTTTCAGGAAGACATGACATCTTTTTACAGCTTCACGTTTTTCTCCCGCGTAAAAGAGTAGACTAAGGTAGATGCAGATTAGTGTAAAAATACTCCGTTCGTCAATTTTCGAGACGTTACGCGTTGCGTGGCGGAACACAACACCACGCTACCATATCAGAGCGAGGAAATAAAAATAATTTCCTCGAGTGGGGAACATATGTATGTCGCAGAGTATGAATACAGAACGTCAAGATGTATGACTAGAGAGTTTTCAGAAAGTGGCAACACTGTCAGTTGTCAGCTTTTAGATGGGGTGAACTACGCGTCGTTCTTATGATAGTGGGGACGAGCGTGCGGGACTTCACTTCTCCTTCGAGTGACATACTGAACAGTTGTACTAGTACTAAGATGTCATCTGACTTCACCGCGTTAGTATGATAGAAGACCTATTGAATCAGGACTGCCTGCCCAGGCCCACGCCACCCGCTTCGTTATGTATATAAATCTTTATCATATTTTATTTTCTTTTGTTGTATGTTGGTCTTATATTATTTTAAGCGTATTGCACAAACCTAAGATATACACGAATAAATTCAGAAAGTTAAGTAAGTAAAAACTAGGAATAAAAAATTAAGAAATATGACCTAGTTGCAGTTTAATAACATGACAACTAACTTTCTTAACCAACTCCAAACTCGAACCCAGAACCTCCCTGGAAACCTGTCTAAATGACGACTAAAACTAAATAAGTATTTTTAAATATTATTATTGTTTTGTTATTGTCTATTCATCATACATTATACGTTGCGTCAAAGGTTAAAAACATTGATTCATGTAATGATCGACCGCAGCTCCTATTGTGTAATGAAACGTCGTATGACATTAAGCCCGTCGTGGCGCAGTAGCACAGTGTAGATTTGACTGTAAACGAGACGATTGTGAGTTCGATTCCCACACGGGGGACAAATGAGTATCATTTCCCTCGCAGTAACAAGACAAAGCGAAATTTCGAAAATCGATAAATTCGGCGGAAAAGGGGGACGAAGTATTTTAACACTAAGTTCTCCTTGCTTACCCTGCTGGAAATAAGGATGTGAACCTGCTTTCTTACTTTTATAACAAATAATTAGACTAGAAGAGTATTAGACTTATTGTTAATAAAAATATGATAGCGAAATGAAAAAGAAAGAAACAAACGAGGAGAAAATATTATAAGCGACGCTCGACTACTAAGACATGCTGTTAAATTACGCCAATCAACACGCAAGGTATCTTAGCATACTCTTAGCGTACTCTTAACGGGGAAAAAGCGTGAAGCTGCGTGTTAGACATAGATGAAAAATTCTAGAAAAATAGTAAGAATATTTTTCAATGTTTAGAGTTTATAAATTACTTGTTTTTACCAGTCAAAAGAAGACTGATTTTTATTAAGCGGTTTCAACTGACGGTACATACGACATGAGAATCTAGAGTCTAGACAATAGCATATTTTGCACGACAAAAAATTAATTAAAAAAAATAAAAAATATTATTTTATAATTCTATTTCAAAAATTTTCAACGTACTCAAATGTACGTTTACAGTTAACTTCGAAAGTGTAATTAATAATTGACTATATATACTATGTACTTTAAATTTATATATGTAACCATGAGATAAGATGTTATTTTATTTAAAAGAATTTGGTTATTATATTATCATCTGTGACAGAGAAAACGCGGCGTTGAGCTCCGCCACTCAATACGCACATCTCAAAAGATACGAAGAATGGAATATCATAACACTAGAATCCACTTCTATTCTGCCTATCCTGCAATGGGGGAAGAAACTTTTACTTTTTGCTTTTACTTCATTTTTCAAAAGAGCCTTAGGCTTTCCACATAAAGAAAATAGCCCAAACCTGGATTCGAGCCCACAATCATTGCGTTAAACCCACTTTGCCACGACGGTTTCAACATAATACACTAATAAGTATATATACATATAAATTCATACATTATGATTACAATAATTTTCAATATAATCAACTCATTAGAAACTCCATCATTATGGGAACATGGTCATTTAGAAACTTTGTGAAAACACAACTTTAGGTTTCATTTTCTATACGCAATAAGCATCTTATGAGAACGATTAAAATAAAATGTGAAGTCAAATACTTTTTATTACAGAAACTGACATACAAAGTGAACTGACGAAACTGATGGACTTGGAAATTTGAAATTTGATATTTGTGAGTAGGTTAGGAAGTGTAAGGGAGCAATATGAAAGGATTTCTTGAATTTTCTACGGGAACGGGAAAAAAGAGGTTTAAAAAATTACGATTTAGGTAAACTTTACAATAATATAGATTATACATAATAAACTGAGATCCCAGAGCCCCCAGATCTACGCCATTTTCAGGTTAGTAATTATGCATACCGTCTTAACTTCATAGCAGACTAATAATCTTCAAAATTTCAGCTTTGCTAAAATGACGTAGGTTTGGGGGCCCAGGGATCTTAGCCAATAAGAATACTATATAGGCTATAATTTTTATAATATTTTTATATAAGTAATGTAAATTGTAACAATAAGTGTATCCAGATGAAGCCGTATTTTGGCAATATGATTCTTAAATGATACGTACGTGATATTTGCCAGGCAAGCTTGGGGCAGAGAATAGTACAAGATGTAAGACAAAAAAAATAGTTTAAATATTATAAACTACTGTACTATAGTTAATAAAGTGCAATGCTCGCCAAATGATTATTAAGTATACTTTGTGCAGCATCTGTGTGTAGCGTATCCTATCTATGCAAAAATCTTCTTGTAGAGGTGCTAACAATGAAAGTTGTAACTACAGTATAAGAACTTGATGTGGTGCAATTATAATGCGAAAACAAAACACTTTCGCTATTAGTGTGAATTCTCTCTTCATTACGTAGGCAGAAAGTGTCAAGACACTCTGCTCGTTCCGTCCGTTCTTCATAATCAAGCTTCGTGTGTCGTCAAGGCTCTGCTCGACTACATCACAACAGCATTTTTATCTTTTTAGAGTTCCGTATCTTTTAAGGGAATAAGAATCCTAATAAGATCACTTTATTGTCCGTCCGTCTGTCTGTCTGTCTGTCTGTTAAGAGCCTTCATCTGAAGAACGCTTAGAGATATCGAGTTTAAATTCAAAATATATGCTCAGATCTACGGTCCCTTGATTTCCTGAAAAAATCGTTATTTTTACATTTATTACTATCAAGGGAATCAAAATTTAAAAAAAAGCGGTTGACCTAGAATCATGAAATTTGGGACCTTCCACAGATAGGACTAGTTCAGGGAAAAATCGGAAAACTATATGAATAACTGAAAACTATATACGAGGCTCCAATTTTTCTCTCGGTGAGCGAACCCGACTCGCACTTGTCCGGTATTTTTTTCATCTTCACGCTGTATTCCGCACACAGCAGGGTAGGCAGAGGGAACCTAGCGTTAAGACACTCCTTTCCCCACTCTCCACCGAATTCTGGAGGCATCGAAAAAATTAACACTTTTAATATTTCATTTTCTCGAATGGGCATTGAACCCACAACCTCGCGTTTAGTCACTCGCCTGTGCCCCTGCGCCACGACTGGCCATTTTAATCTTAATATGACAATATTCTATACATTTCAAAATCCTATAGCATCAGTGACGAATTACAATTTATCACACTTTTACTCCACACTGTGAGCTAAGAGCTCGATTCTGTCGTAACTTTCTTAAAGCGCTCTAAATCCGTACTTCCTGGTATAGTGACATACATGTATGTATATGACGTAATTGGAACGATTTGACTGCGATAGGTATGGGTTGGAATTCCACTTTGATGATTTAATGTATGATAAATATGTAATAAAAGCAGTGTATAATTTTGAATGCAAATGGTCGAAAATATTATTATTAATAATAGCATTAGTTATTATGATAATACCTCGAATACCTCCTTAATGATATAATATCTATTGATTAAATGATATAATATCTATTAAATAATTTATTTTGGTAAGAGACCAGGGAATCTTATTAAAAAAATGTCTCTCTGCCTCTATAAAGCCCCTAATGGTCAAATGATGGATGAGTACAAAAAATAAAACTACCAGAAAATAATTTCGTAAATCACACCCCCAAAACGATATCTCGAAGTACATGAAATTAAAAATATGTATATAAACAAAATAAAATATGTATGCAGATCAAAAATAAAGAGTTATCTTAGCATGCAGCTGAGTAATAGTTCCTGTTTATTTTTAACAAAAGTCCCCTTGATTGGGATTTCAAGATTCCCCAGAATTTTTAGGCTCTCTCTGTGTGCTCTGCTTCATGCGGGATACAGCGTGAAGCTGGATTTGGATAATTCCTTTGATTGCTCATAAACAATAAAATACATATCGTTTATACAAAACAAAAAGATTGATTCTTATCGTCCCTATAACAGTGGTAATTGAATTTTGATCTAGAACTCCCGTTCTTCAGCCACCAGTTCGCAGAATTGTTCTCAGAATTAGGCGAAAAATGGGGAACGGAGTGACTTAACACTGCGTTCCCTCTGTATCCTACAGCGTGACGTTAAAAAATAATTAAGTGACCAATTCTAGCCAGTGTTACTATATATAGTATAGACATTTCATCACCGGATCAAACATGACCTACATATTATATTGTCATGACATAATAACCGCGCGCGGATGCAGAACATTAGCGATGCGCGTACGCACTGTGCATGTTAATCAATTTACTGTGCAAAAAATATTATAATAATTTAGAGGAGTTTATACTTTAAATATATGTATAGAACATAAAGTCTGATGATAGTGATGATGATGACGTTAATAATGATGATGATGATAGAAAATCTGGCTAATATACAACCTTCTAAGACAATAAACGATTGCAAAAAAAAAATTGACTGAATCTTGACCTGTTTCATAAAAATAACGTCTAAACCCAGTGATAACTGGCTTAATATTTGCGTAACAAGCACATAAAAGAATAAACAATCAAATTGAAATCTTTTTTGAAGTCGGCTAAAATTACTATTAAGCCTAAACATATGTACAAACAGACAAAACACAACATTTATCTTATAATATAGAGGGCATATAAGACCAACTAACAACTACCATTGTACGTAATGGAGCGTGCTTCCCCTCAAAGACACTAAACTATCAAAAATACAATTATGAACATTATCACGTGGAGATAAGATTCAAATTCACACTTAAAAACACTTTATATACTAAGTGCATATACAAAGTAACACGGCTCTATTACAATGGTATAAGATTCGATTTCCGTCAGAGACATTAACGGATATCATTACATAAAATACTTATATCGGCCACTTTCATTTTTACTTGCATTTACATACATATATTGTTTGTTGATATCGTTTATAATACTTGCTTTAGGACGTGATTGTTTTTAATTCTATTGACAAGGTTTTTTTTTATTATTGATTCCTCACGTCGTTATACCCGCTTCACGTTTTTGCTCGCACAGTAGGGTAGGTAGACGAAACCTAGTGTTAAAAGTCTTAAAACACTCCGTCACTCCGATTTTCGCGATTTTACGAGCTTTGTCTTGTTACCAAACCGAGGAAATTAAAATAATCCAGAAAATTAAAATGAGGCCGGTCGTGGCGCAGCGGCACAAAGTGTGACCGTAAAACCGACTGATTGTGGGTTCGATCCCCACTCGAGGAGATGAAATATATACTTAAATTTATATTTCCATTTTCTTCGCTCTGGTGTCGAGGCAAAGCCCTGCGTTGAGTTCTGCCACTTAACACGCAAAGCCTCCAGAATTCGGCAGAAAGTGGGGAACGGAGTGTCTTTCACTAGGTTCTCTCTGCCTACCCTACAGCGTGAAACTGATTTATTTATTTATTTCATTTAAAATAATCCATTCCCTCATGTAAAAATTGCACCCAAAACCTTCGCGTCAGTCGGGTTACTGTCAGCTGTCAACTGTCTAATTGTGCAATAACTTATTATTTATAGCACTAAATTTTATATATATTGTTAAAAACATCTGACGAGTGAATCATGTAGCAGATTGTAGACGCACCCACCATTCATGCGAACTATGTACGGTCGGCATACAAATCACAAAGTTAATTGGGTTCCTCAGAGTGTGGTAATACACAGAAATATTTATTTATATAACAGCCACAGAAATATTTTTAATTTTCTAATATATTTTTATATTTATATTTTTAATATAGAATGCCAATTAAAATTCAAGAAAGAATGTCAATTAAAATTTAGAAGAATTAAATGAACGTTAATAATATTATAATACAATGGTTATCCTATTTATTTGGTTATTTTGAAAAATACGCAGCTTCACGCTTTTTCCCGCATAGCAGGATAGACAAAGGAAACATATTGTTGAAATGTTCTGTTCACGCCAATTTACCAGACATTGCGTTTGTATGTTGCGTCAAAAACGCCGGGTTTGTACGGCTGCATAAAATGAAATAATTCAAATATAAACTCCAACCACGAGTGAGAATCGAACTCACAACCACGTGTCACAGCGCTATGACGACCTCAATTTTTTAAAATTTTTACAACAAATGAATTGGGTTGAACGATAAAATTTGAAAGTACCTACATTGGGTAAAACTTATACATAATTGCTTATAGATGTATCAATATTATTGACATGTCTAGTACACATTAAGTTTAGTACATACATACCATAAATAAAAAAACACATTAAATGTATTTTATGCTCTTTCAAAGAAAATATTTTTTTGAAAATTCGAAAAACACGCATTTTACGCCTTTTCAAGCATCGTAATTTCTGGTACAGCTTTTTACTTTTCGAGACTCCGGCTACCATAACGAAGAAATTAACAAAAAATAATTTTAATACATTTATTAAATTAATCTCCTGATTTTTTGTCTTGCTGACCGTATTTTTAATTGAATATGACTCAAGTATCTGACAGCATTTAATGACGTGAGATGAATTATACACAAAATGCATATTAATTGATTATTCATATTAGCGTACTGCTGACTGGATTTACAAAAATAACTTACATAGCATTTACTGTAGTGTATAAGTTCTAGTTATTATTATTACATTGATTCATTCACTTGAGGTTACTTTAAGGTACTTAAAGGTATCTACTTACTTATTTTTATTGCGGATTAAAATTTTGTATAAGTTTTTAATTCAAGTAACAGGATTTGGACCAGCGACGTATAAAAAATAGTCCTGGTACAAAAAACACTTGGGAGTTATATGGCCGCCTATGCGCATATTATATTAAAATATATAATCAAAATGATAATTTTTAAGGTTTCCTCTGCAATAAAGTGTCATTATTTTATTTATTTTATATCCCAAACAAATTAAAAATCCATAGACACTATTTGATTCCTTGGCTACCCATGTCTTTGGGATAAGCTAGTGAAACACTATTATTTCATCAGTATACATACAATCTCCGTATATACGACCTTCTTATGATGCAACAGTTGAAGAGTTTGTCTGCTTGAACGCGATAATCTCAGGATAATCTCAACTACTGACTTGAATTGAACTTACTTTTGTGTTGCATAGTCCATTTATCGAGAACGGCTAAAGGCTTTATTATATCAAGTTAACCGTTTCTAAATAGCTTGTACTGTATCTGCGGTCTAAGTTACCCAGAACAATGGACACCGAATGTGTCATGCACAACTCCAGTTATTTCGAAGCTGCATCTAAAACCTAGTCTTATATACAAGTCACTATCACTATAAACACGAGTGACCCATCACTCCTCCTTTCTCCTAAAAAAAAAAAACAAAAATACATAAAAAAGACACTAAAAACTTACGCTTCACAGTACGGCAGCTTGCCGTAGCCCTTGTACGTCCTCATGTTGAGTGTCATTCCGCATTCCTGGCATTTGAAACAGCCTTTGTGCCACACCTGTAATTAAGCGACATGGGCGCGTTAGTCGTGACGTGCAATATGTTAAAATTTTCTCACTCAGACACTGTGTTTTAATTTAAAAAAAAAAACTGTTGCAAAATTTTAGAAAATGTAAGTATAAAAAAAAGTTCTAGGCGCAGGTTAGAACGTTAGGCCATCGTGTTTCTGGCTAGAGTAAGACAGAGATTGTAAATGTTATGAGTGTGAGTACGAATCCCACCCAGGGGAGGGTGAATTATTTTTATTTCCTCAATCTTGCACAAAATGCAGTGTCTTTAATTTGTGGGAAGATCTGAGTGTTTTGAGACTTATTTCAGATGCTGAAGATAATTTTCCTATTCCCATTTTGACGAAACATTTTCATTCACTTGCTCTTGCTCTGCTACAAAGCACGGCGTTGATATTCGGAACACAATATTCGGGATACCTATTTTTTTTTTATGAAAAAGGACAAGGCATACGAGCGTTCGGGTCACCTGATGGTAAGTGACTACCGCCGCCCACGACCCTGTGCAACACCAGAGGAGCTACAGGTGCGTTGCCGGCCTTTAAGGTGGAGATAGACGCGCTTTTACCTATATTGACCTATATCGTATAGCTAAAAAAAGAAGAAAAAAAACGAATAATCGCAATACAAATAAAAAATACATAAGATAATCTCCGTACGGGACAAAAAAGAACACTTTCTTACAAAATAATAGTCCAAAGCCATGGCCCAGTGTCCAAGATCAATTCAAACAGACAGACTAATGAATGACTCTGTAATATTACAGTATAATAAGGTCACGAGAATCCATTTTATGAGCAGAACAAAACACCTATACAATACAGTCTGTATTTACGTAGTTATGTTTACAAAAATGTTAATAAGTGAATATATTAATACAAAAAATATATTTTTACTCTATGAAACAATATATTCATACACAAAAAATTATAATTATATGCTAGCGTTGTGGGTTTGATCCCTACTCAGGGGTGGAATTACTTTCATTTCCTTGTTCTGGTATTGCCAGTGTGGCGTTGAGTTCCGCACTTCACCAGGCAATGTCTCAATTCGGGCGGAAATTGAAAAACGGAGTGTCTACACAAGAGTGATAGCTACCCTATTCTATACTCCGCTCTTCGCTCCGTACCTCCTTAGGATATATTGTCTATGGATTATAGAGAATATTTAACGTTGCCTCTAATGCGGCTTATAAACGTAAAACAAAAATGAAGATATTCTTTCTTTTTTTTAGCTTCACGTTGTATCCCCCACATAGCAGGGTAGGCAGAGGTGAGACTGATCTTGATATGCCATTTTCATTCACAAAATTATAATCTGCAATGAAAACGGCATCTTAAGACCGCTCTCAAGATCGATTTCAGAGTTTAGAACGGTTTCTAAATACAGTCCATGTAAACGAAGACGCGTGCGGGAACTAGTATGTGTATAAAGTGTTTTCGTAAACAGCCCAGTTGCAGTGGTCCAGTTCGCAGGCGCTAACAATATAATAATTAGGCAAGAACGTCTCACCACGAATGGAAAGTTACGAATGGATTGTAATGATGAAATCTTTTTATTTGTAATTTAATTTAAATGAATAAGAAGATAAGTAGGCGAGATGGTTTTCGGTTCAAATTCGTTTTAACTTTCATATGACAACTTATATTGGGGGACTGAAAGGAGACTAGGAAGTAATATCACACTGAAACTATTTCTTGCTATAAGCAAAATATAATAAATCTGTTAGAATTGTTTTTAAAAAAATATGTTTTTTTATTAATCAAAAAATCTTCACGCTGTATCCCGCCGGGATACAGGCAGCAGGATAGACAGGGGGAACCTAGTGGTAAGACACTCCATTCCCCACATTCTGCCGAATTCTGGAGGCATTGCGTGTTGAGTGGCAGAACTCAACGTTGCGCTTAACCACGACACCAGAGCGAAGAAATGGAAATATAAATTTAAGTAAATATTTCATCTCCTCAAGTGGGGATCGAACCCACAACCAGTCGATTTTGTAGTCACACTTCGTGCCGCTGCGCCACGACTGGCCTCAAAATTAATAATGCTTTTTTATGCTTTTTTATGGCCTCAAAATTAATAATGCTTTTTTATGACGTACAAAATTTTTATTTCACCTGCTAGTACCTACTACGAAACTCAACCATAACCGCCAATCTATTCACACTGTTACATTATTTCTTACTACGAAACATCAAAATAAACTAAATCTATAGAAATAACTAACAAGTGCGAGTAGGACTCGCCCACCGAGGGTTCCGTACCAATTTCGTGATGGTAAGTCTTTGTTACTTAAGTTTGCGGGCGTATGTATTTAATTTGTATAAAATGAACTAAAAATATAAGTTTGCGGTGATATTTTTCTATAATATGTAAGTTTTCCTTTTTGCCAAATTATATTTGTGATGAACGTGGTGCACGGAAAGTACCCTTTAACTTTTGATTACGCGGCGAAATTCATACACGGATATCGTTTGATTGCTTTCAATTAGAAATTTAATAGTGTCTGTGTTCTAAGAGACTGTTAACCTTGATATTTGATAATAATTTCAGCATAATCGTTCTACCCGATCTTGATAATTGTTTTGGACGCACGCACAGATAGCCAAAAAGACAGTTCAACAATAAAGAGCCCATATAAAGGTTCCGTTTTCATTAAGACGTAGATGCGGAACCCTAAAACTATTACGAATTTAACCTCTACACGGCCATAATTATAAACATTTCAGTTTTACAGTAGTTCCCTATAAACTGAGTGAGTCAAGAGGAAGAAATAGATTCGCCATATTACACACTTGAGTAAAACGAGTGCTGAATGAAGTAAACAGGATGTACATATGTACGTAGAACATTTTGTAATTGAGTGGTAAACAACTTTGTTGATAGGCTAATTGTTTGTTTTTTTTGGTCTGGTCTCTACTTGCCGCGGAACCTAACGCCGCGTTATGCCTTATAAAAGAGATATAATGGATATACATAGATGTAGTGTATAGGTACTAATTTATTTGAATTACTTTATGAAATATAATATGCCAAACTGCACCCTTCAGGTATTATGAAAAAAGCAAATCAGAAAAATGCAATAAGAGTTGTAATAATTTATACCTACGAACATTATAAAACTATGAGTTAGTTAGGTATCACACTAAACTCAGGAACTAACTACTAGCTCAAATACAAAAAAAAAGTTGTTAAATATTCATTTATCAAGGAAATGTACGTTATATTTAATCGTGATGTAGCCCATGCCAGCATGTAACAAATATTTCCGCAAACCGTTACCATAATGTTACCACAATTATCATAAAATATCAAAAATATGCAAAGCATTCAATTAAAATCGTATAAAAAAAAATATTTCACTTTTACATATTGCCTACAGGCTGTTAATTCGAGATATGACTAGAGTGTCTGCATTGCGGTTATATGATTTAGTGCCAAAATTGCTATAGGTATTGGCGGTGGTCGATTGACCTAAATATCTAAAATATGGAGAGCATGACCTAGGTAAATAGGAAAGATTTTTTGGGAGAAAATAAAAAAGCTAAATTTGTTTCGTTTAAAATTTTAAGTTATTAAAGTCTTGTGAATTCACTGGGTCAGAAAATTATTATTAAATATATTGGAATATTATAATTATTGTCACATTACTGCAGTAAATTTAATTATTTAGCTTCATGCTTCATCCCTAACGGGGTATAGAGAGGCAATAATCAATGATAATTTGGTTTTTAATTAGAGATGTTATGGTAAGTTATATTGTACGTAAATATATTTATACAAATATTTCATTATTTTTTTACTTGAATATTTCACCGAAAGGGCGAAAGGGAAGAACGAAGAACGGAATATCTTGACACTAGGTTCTCTCTCTGTCTAATCTGATGTAGCCTGATGCTCGAAATTAGTCTCTAGAAGAATGTATTAATATTTTTGTAGGCATTGTAATAAGATCAATTTTCAAATATCATATTTATCTTTCAAATAATTTAATGTAACGCGTTTTACCCTAATTCTGTATAGCTTCACGCTTTATCCCGCACGTAACAGAGTAGGCAGAGACAACTTGGGAAACCTAGTGTTGTTAACACTCCGTTGACATTAAGAAAATTCCTTTCTCCTCTTTCCGCCGAATTAAAACTTGCATTATACATACATTAATACATAAGTATCAAACACATCACTCTCATTTAATATAATCGGTAAAGAACACAACGGAGGCATAAATCTAGAAAGTCAAGCCACGTTTTGACCTGATTTAAAGCGCAGATGGCGCCTAAGGTCGCTCTCAGTTACAGTGTGTTCAAATTTTAATCGGCGGTTAAATAATGTTACAAGTTTAGATTTAGGCGACTTCTCCTTTTTTGAGATTGGTACTCCGTATTACAATTTATTATTTTTGAATAAGTTTTGTTCGGAGCAGATTAGTTGTGCTTTTACAGCAGTTTTCCTTTGGATTTATATTTATAAAAACAAATTAATTTAATTCTAGTAAATATGTATATAACCTATATATTCGTTGATTACCAATAAATAAAACACAATAAAACTAACTGTTTGTCAACGATATAATCTTTTGTCGCGTCTTCAACTTGTTGCTTCTTTAAATTTCTCTTTCAAAGACGTGCGTTAGTGCTCTGTTATATTAATTTATATATTTTTTATAAAAACATATGTTTATGTGTTAAGGGAATTTGTGCATAAGTTGATTTTAAACACTCTTTCCAACACCCTATCCCACATTTACCATGGACACTCCAATCGAGCAACTTATTAAGAACATGGAAGAACTGTCTTCAATGTTTAACAGCCGAAT
>DWQW01009491.1:0-12897 GCA_018249695.1 Heliconius erato demophoon
AAAATTACCATTTTTTAATGCTAATTACCATATGCTATATATCTCATTACCGTTTGACGAAAATTTTCAGCTTCAGATTTAAACCTATAGAGTAGTCCAACAAGTGTGCGTTTGGTTTCCTTCAATAATCGCCTCTATAAACATCATATTAAACCTATAAATGTTGTAATTGGACACAATATTTGAATTAATTTTACGAACCCCGAATATGTCTATCTTCAAATATTCACCCACATATCAGAGCCTAGTAGTGGCGTAGGGGCACAAAATGTGACTGTAAACGCGACAGGTTGTGGTTCGATTCCCTTTCGAGTAAATAAAATATTTAATATTTTCATTTCCTCGTTTGGGTGTTGAGGTAAAGCGTGTTCACCATTCAACTCGCAATGTCTCGAAAATTAGACGACAGTGTCTTAACAGTATGTTCCCTCTACCTACTCAGCTGTGGAATACAGAGTGAAGCTTAGAAAATCAAAGAACTGCTTACCAAATCATCATAATTGCTGACATGATCAGTGGAATCCGAATAAGGTACGAGTAAAAGCGATGCGTAGGAGTGGAAAGCTACGTAGAATAGTAAATTATCTATTTCTGCTATATAATTGGATAAAGTCTTCGTTTCAATTTCGGAGAATGGACGTGAGCCGGCGTACAGCTGGTAGTTGCAAGGATTGCTCGAAGTTGAGTATTCTGAAAACATTTTAAAATATTATTTTTTATAAGTATTTTATTGAAGCTAGTCGTGGCGCAGAGGACTGTAAAATAAACTGGTTGTGGGTTCGATTCCCACTCGAGGAAGTAAAATATTTATTTACATTTATATTTTCATTTCTTCGCTCTGGTGTTAAGGCAAAAGCGCGGTGCGGAGTACCGTGACTCAAAACGTAATGCTTCCAGAACTCGGCGGAAAGTGGGGAACGGAGTGTCTTAACACTAAGTTCCCTCTGCCTACACTGCTGCGTGCGAGATACAGCATGAAGCTGATTTAATTTTTAATTATTTTATTTGAAGTCATAACAGTATGTGCTTGTAAATGTGGATTCAATGTCTAAATATAGATATAGTTTTAAAAAAAAGTATCACAAGAAAAATCTCTATATAAAGAAAACCTTATCCATACCATGATCTATATCATGGTAGTTTCGACCGAAAACTGTATTTTTTGTCTTATTTTTAACATTCCAAACAACGTTTGAAACTTTGTGTCTGTAAAACCAAATAGAAGTATTTCCGACGTTCGTTTTGAACTAAAAAGAGTTCTGACAAGTGAACGTATGTTTATTTGTCAATAGCAGTATCGCAAAAAATATATAGGCTAAATAACGCTATAGTTGTGTAATTGACTGCAGACAAAAGTAATGGGTTCTAATTCGAGGGAATGTTTCTATATTGCTAACTTGATGTGGCTGTGGGTGGGACACAAACTGTAATAGATGAAAGCGTGAGGCCACGGTGACTCAGTGGCATAGCGTCAGACTGTAAACCCGATGGTTGTTGTGGATTCAATTACCCCTAGATCGAAAGAACTATTTTCATTCATCCTTGGTCAGATAAAAAGATAAAGCCCGGCGTTGAGTTCCACCAAATAACAAGCAATGCCTCGTAAATTACTAGGTGCATGGGGAACGGAGTGTCTTAGCATTTCCGTCTGCCTAACGTAAAAAAGTGAAATTTAGAAAATAAGCAGTTATTACACTAAAGTTTCTTTATCGTCCAGATGAAAAACCCTGAAGATATCCGAGGATACTTGAATGACAACATTATTTATATACAACAAAAAGATTAAAACCAAACCCACTAGGGGTTAGTGACACATATGGGTTCTCTAATCACAGAGCCTCCAACCCCTAATTAATAATACAAGAGTGACTTTACTTATGTAATTAATTACTTACGTCCCCAATTATAGTCCCAGTTGCGATTTGGGTCAGCGCCTCTGCAGCCGTTTGCTGATTTAGAACGAGTTTTTCTCCAATACCTATCCTGGAAATTAGAAGCACAATCGAAAAAGAATGATAGATGCTTTATTTTCTTTACAAATTAACATAAAATATTTTATTACGTTTACAAATTTAATTTTATTTAAAGAATAAATAAAAATATCTATTTAGTAAATAAGTGATGTTAATGTGGTAATATATCGTTTACATTGTGATTGTGAATTCAAATTCCATTGTATAATTTATTCCAAAGTTTTGTTAACCTTTTTTAGTGTAGGCATAGGAAACCTAGAAACATAGTATTAATACTCTCTGTTTCTTTTGAGCCGTTTCCATTTTCCACTTTTCGTTGAATTCTGAAGTCTTTGCGTATTGAGTGGTAGAAGTGAACGCCATACCTCAACATGTTGCCAGAGCCAGAAAATGAAAATGATAATAGATAACTAAGAAGAACTAGCCTCAACTTAGCTTATGTTAATTTTTTTTTCTCTTTTAATTTACGATATATTTTTTTTATAATCAGTTTTAAAATCAATATCACTATCAACAGAATCTCAATCCATCACGCTGGCGTTATAATATAACCAAATAGAAACAGCGAAACTGAGCCAAGCGTGGTGTCGATCCCCCACACAGCTAGTCCAAAAAAGCGAGAAAATTAAAATAATTTAACGAAACTCACATTGAGTAGGAATCGAATCCATAAAAATTCAGAGGGGTGCTGTCCCACTGCACCACGATAGTATTAATAGTATTATTTATTTAATTCTATTAATTTATTATCTGAACACACAATGCCTCAAAAATTCGGCGGAAAGTGGGGAACCCTGTGTCTTAGCACTATGTAATACGGTAGGCAGAAAGAACCTCCCTTCTGCCTACCATGATATATGCGGGATAGAGCGTGAAGCTAAAAAAATAGATAAAAATTACTTACAAATACATAGCTGTAATGATATCCATCAGGATTAACAGTGGGGAAGATGCGCCAATCGAACTGATCCCTTAGTCTGGTCACATTTGGATCGGAACTTGTGAGCAGTTGATTGATGAAGTACGTTGTAGTAGCCGGTGCGATCCATTCTCGGGCGTGTATACCTAGTGATTGATAATAATAGATTTTTGCTACTACTATGCTGTGATGCCGTCTTGGCGAGTGGCACAAGGGCGTGACTGTAACGCGATGGTTGTGGGTTCGATCCCCGCTCGAGGGTATGAATTATTATTTATTAATCATCCGCCACTCAACACGTAATGCCTCGAAAATTTCGTTGTAAAGTAGGGAACGGAGTGTCATAACACTAGGTTTCCATCTACGGGATCAACATGCGGGATACAGTGTAAAGCTAAAAAAAAAATACAGACCTGATTCGATAAAGAAGACGGGTTTCTCAACGCCCTCTTCTGCAGGAGTGTTAATACGCAGACCTCGTATCTGGCGACCCTCGTAACTCTCGCCACCAATTATTTCCTCAGTTATTTCGGGATAGGATTTTTTCACATTTGAAAGGTATTCATATATCTAGAATTTATTGCGCGTGGATATAAAGTACATTTTTTTAACATTTATAAAAATATTTTTTTCTATTTGAACCAATATTAGGTCGTCGTGGCGCAAAGGCTTTTGTATAAGAATGCGACTGTAAATGCGATGGTTGTGGGTTCGATTGGCACTCGGGAAAATGAAATATATAACATTTTCATTTCTTCGCTCTTGTAATGAGGCAAAACGCAGCGTTGAGTTCCTTCACTCAACACGCAATGCCTTAAAAGTTCGGCGGAAAGTGCGGATCGCATTGTCTTAACATCAAGTTCCCAGGTTCCTTCTGCCTACCTGATAATGTGGGATACGGCGTGAACACAAAAAAGAAAACCAATATTAAATTATATTTTTTAAATATATTATAAAAAAATCAAGTGCATACGTAATCGACATCGTAGTAAGCATCCCATGTAAGATTTTGATTCTTGTAACGCCAATTTATAGGTTTTTCGGACCGTATTACTCTGAAACGAAACGAACGTAAAATTTTATTTCATATAAAGCTCCTTGTCTACTATTCAATTATATCGATATGTAAGCATGAGATTTATTTTAAAAAATGCATCCTTTCTTTTTTATACGTTATTTTTTGATAAATTAATTTGTTTTACTTAAAAAATATATATAAAAAAAATCGTAGACTAGAATGTTATTATTGAATTAGAGTTAGACCTTTAATGTCTGCTTTTTCTTACACCTTAAAAAATGTAATAAAACAAAAAAAATATGTTTTATAATCCTTTAAATGAACTTTATACATCATTTTTACATATTTATTTAAAAAAAAAACTAGAAAATGCTAAAGAATTTTATTGTTCTTATTTATATAATAAAAAGCTGTTATATAAAATTAAACATAAAAGTTCTGAATAGAGTTTAGAGTATAATAAATAAGGACTAAACTTGTTGACAAATAAACTTAAATCTTACTCAGAAATATCCTCGTGTAGAAGCGTGGCGTTTAATTTTTCCTTTGAAGATATTTCAAGAAAGAATGGATTTAAGTCCGGAGCAATTAAGACTTGGTGCTCTTTCCCTTGCTCCAAGTAAATGACTGAATTCTGAAAAACAAAGAGGTTTTAAAAGTTAAAGTCAGAAGTTAAAGGTGAGACCGTCGTGGTATAGAGGCATGAGATTGTTAACGCGATGGTTGTGGGTTCGATTCACACTCGGGGGAATGAAATATTTTGTATTTTCATTTCTACGCTCTGCTAAAGAGGTACCCTCATTGAGTTCCGCCACTCAATACACAATCACTGAAGAATTCAGCGGAAAGTGAGAAACGGAGTGTTTTAACACGAGGTCCCCAGGTTCCCTCTGCTTACCCGGATACGTGCGCAATATAACGTAAAAAAAAAGTAAATAATAATTATAAAATATTCTTTTGTGAAGCTGCTATACACGAAACTATAATAATTTACAGTGCGAAATTAATTTTAAAAATTTAAAAACATATTTCAACTGAAATATGATGTGTATGAATGAAGCCTTTAAATTTTGTTATTATATATATTTTTTATTAATATATCTTCATTTTACATTGTAATATAATAAGGAAAGTTTTATCTCAAAATTATATTTTCAGTACGATTATTGTAGTGGGAAGAACCACTTCAGAATAATAATTTACTATTGTTATTATGAAGTGGCTGATTATTAGAGATAGAGAATACATTTATTACAACAAAGTATCTACATTAGTGGCTACTCTATTTTTACCGTAAAATTTTGTAATAGATATGTATCACTATTACTTTTATAGAATTCTTGTTTGAGATATTCTTGGTTGTAGAAGCTTATAAAAAAAACATTTTCTTCTTTTCTTCCCACTTTTTTCGAACCATTGCGTGTTGAGTGTCAGAACTCAATGCCGGCTTTGAATTGTTACCACTTTAAATTTATTTATTTTACTTTACATATTATCTCTACAAGATGTTCTCTTAAGAACCTAGTGTTGAGACACTCCGTTCTCCACTTACCGCCAAATTCTTGAGACATTTCGTTTTCAGTGGCGAAACTCAAGCCTCGGTGTGTCTCCTTACTAGAGCGACGAAATGAAAATATTAAATATTTAATTCCCCCGAGTGGGAATCAACCTCACAACCGTCGCGTTTACGCACGCTGGTGTAGAGCCAAAAGCAACAATGCCGAATGCAATTAAAAACTACATAATTTCCTTACATCTTTCTCCAGCAACTGCCTCTTCAATTCAGCCAAGTCATTTTGATCGCCTCGCACTACATAGTATTTGTAATCTTTATAACTTTTATATTCATCTATATAAGATGATCGTGAATCACATATATATAAGAAAAATAATACTAAAAACACTTTTAGATCCATCGTTTAAGTGTTATATGGTAGATCGTTGAAAACGGGCCATATATATTAGCAATTGTAATAGATAAAATTGTTCAAATAATGCACATACTTAAGTACCTAGTAAAGTATGTTGGCCACTACAAGCTTAATCTAATGATAGCTATATAAACATATATTCATATTATTTTAAGTTATCTATAAGTGAAGTTGTTAGTAATTGTTAATTCGAAGGTCCTGTATTCAATTATTATAGGTACAAAAAAATGATTGATTTTGAGATTATTGTAGTTTGCACGCCGTTCTCCACGCACCACCCAATTTTAGAGTCATTGTGTGTTGTCAAAGATTTCTGTGACCATAGGTCGGGTTACATACAAACGACTATTATAATAATATAGCTTCTAGCCATCCTCGATAAATGGAACTATCGAATAAAAATATTTTTTTGTTCCTAAGTTTCTGAGATTGCCATGTTTAACCAAACATACCTTTCAGTTTTGTAATATTAGTAAAAATTTAAACGAAAACCATGAATTAAACTTTATTTCAAATAAGTGAGTCGTTTGCGTAATGTTTTGTTTCCGTATCCATAGGGTAAAACAGTATCCAATTAATAAGACTTCGTTGTCAGTCTGTCTGTCCGTCCGTCTCTCACCAGGCTATGCAGATCATGTATTTCTGTCACTGCTATAACAACAAGTAGGTACTAACAAATAGAATAAAATAAATATTTAAAGAGCTCCCTTGAGATACAACAGACTTGATTTTTGTGATGAAACGAACGGTAACGGTAACGATAGATTCCTTACTATCTATAGAAAGATACGGAACCCATCGTTTCCGAATCCGATTTGCACTTGTTCCTTTTTTTCTAACAACATTTTTTATTTAGTTTTTAAACAAAATAAAATATAACAACTAAAATAATTGCATAATTTTCGTACACGAATGTTATTAATACATTAAGTGGGACATATATTTTTGTCCTTATTACACGTTTGTATATATAATCAAGTGGAAAAGAGACAGCATATCAATCACACGCCGTTTCCTTTATCGCTTATTTTTCTATGACACAAATAGTTAATGGATTTTCAATGTTATAATGGTGTTGTAAGCAATATAAATGACGACATAGAACAGTGAGTAAAGATGATAAGAGAGATTAAGTTTTTTTTTAATAAAAGTTTTTTTGAGTTTTCATTTTAATTTTTCAGTAAGTGCTATTAGTTTTCGTAAAATTTATATGAAATCAATTCTTTGGTATACTGTATCCATTTATTCAATGAAAAAATATCAAAATCTAAATAAGAGATTGGGTGTTAAATATAAAAAAAATATATATGTGTCGCATTAAGAGCTCAGACTGAGGTAAAATTATGTGCAAACGAGTTTCTTTTTTACGATTTTTAGTTCCTCGCTTTGGTAACGAGGCAAAGCCACTCAACACGCAGCGCTTCTAGAATTTTGCGAAAAGTGGGGAACGCAAATATCTAAATGGGACCGCAGGTTTCAAGTTCCCTCTAATAAATCATGAAGATATAAATAAAAATAAGTGATCAAAACCGAAAATGTAAGCCAGCAAAGTTTCATTCTGTAAATATATCTTTACGATTATATGCTATTTCTATAGAAAATTTTGTTCTAAGCCTCGACAATTACGTACTTAGAGCACGATAATAGATACAGAATTTACGCGTCTCATTTTATTGTCAACTATCTCAAGCATCTGCGGGTGCTTAACTGATAACCTGCAAAGTGGTGGCGGTGGGTGCTTTCTTTCAGTTTAAAACAAATAAATTTAGCTATATACATATATTTACTTTACCTGTATCAAATATAGAAATTTAAAAAGTGGGGAACGTAGTGTTTTAAAACTGAGTTCTTTCTGTCTAATTCTGTTATGCTAGGTGAAGAGAATAGAATGTTTGCACATATATATTAACTGATAATAAAATAGCTGCTTTCTATTGAAACGGCATAATATAGTTTAATGATAGGCGGAGAGACAGACAGATGGACGGATCGTAAGTAACAGGATCCTTGGAAGCAATTAGGTATGGAACTCTAAAAAATGCGTTTTATTGACAAAGTTTGCGCGATATACGCGCAGAGTTAAGTATTTAAAATTTTATTTTAAAGCAGAAGGATAGATAAAATGCGAGAGTTATGACTCTTAGTTTTCCATTTTCTGCCAATTTTTTGAGAAATTGCTTGTTGAGTGGCGGAACTGAACCCCACGGCCGAGGTTGTAATGGCGCAGTGATACAAGCGTGTGACACGACGCTTGTGTGTTCCATTCCCAATCGAGGAAATAAATATTTAAATTTTTCATTTGTTCCTCTTTAGTAAGAAGACAAAGCGCGGTGTAGGGTTCTGCCACTCAACAGGCAAAATTACTTTTTTAGGAGAAAATAAAGAGAGAGCAGAGAGCAGAAAGTGAGGAACGGAGGACGGAACTTAACACTAAGTTCTCTTGTATTACCCTACTCTGTCTATATGCGTGGTGGAGCGTGAAGTTGAATAAAAGGAATTGGCTTCTGCCTTATTAACAATAAAAAATCGTTCCATTATTACACCAGATACCGTTCTTCCAATTAATTTTAAACATAAATTTAAGATTTTATTTCACAAAGTCAAAAACATCGAACAGGTCGAACAAAGGAAGCCGAAAATATTTACTTCGAAATACAGCTTCAGGCCTTTATTTTCTATAGCGGTTTATCAAAAACATCAAACGATTCGGCCACAAATATCCTTTGTAGGTGTTGCTCTATACAGGGGGATATTCGCGATTGAAATGTAAATTATTTAGAAGCTCCTCAAGATTATGGCTGTATTGTTAAAATTTTTGGCAACACTAGTATTTGGATCTGGTTCTACTTTAATTTTTTTGGATATGGTTAAAGTATTGATCTCGGCTATGGCGTTTTGAACGTGCCAATTGAGCACTAATCACTTCGCCAAAGTTATAATTCTGTATGGAGAACACACGAATTAGATTGTACGGTAATAATTGATAAATAAAACCCACACACATCATAAGCTTTAGAACAAGGGTTCCTAACCTTTTCTTGGTCAAGGACCACTTTTATATCATTCTTTGTAGCAGGGACCACTATGCATGTAGGTATAATAAAAATTAACTCTGATAATCAAACAGAAACTTCGCTTCACCATCCCCAGACATAAAATTAAAATCGTTCGCGGACCATATTTAGGCTTCTGCGGACCACTAGTGGACTACTAGCGGACCACTGGTTGGGAACCACTGCTTTAGAAAGAAAATAAACAACTAAAAATGACCTATATGATAATCTTCTAAAGATTGAACATATTTTTTGAATCATGGCTAAGAACACTCTTGATCAAGTCACCTTCCAAACAGAAAAACTAAATTAAAATCGATTCTTCCTTTTGGGGTCTACGATGCCACACACAGACATACCTCTCTATTTTCATCAAGGTTTAAAAATACATAATGTTACTTAATAAGTGAATGCATGTAATAAGAGACTCACAGTTAAAGTAAATGACAGTCTATAAGGAAAAGACCTTCTGCCCCCATCATGCACAGTGGCATTAATTAGTGTTTGTGGCTATGTTAACTTGTATTTCTATTGTATTACCTACATTAATCAAATGTCATTATTTTTTTTTATTTTCACGCAGCAGGGTAGGCAGAGGTAACCTGAGAACCTAGTGTTAAGACACTCCTTCGTGTTAATATTTCCGTTCTCCACATTCCGCCCAATTCTGGAGACATTTCGTGTTGAGTAGCGCAGTTCAACGTCATTGAATCTTATATGAATTTAATATTTGTATAATAATGTATACTTTTTATAGATATTAGTATAGGTAATAAATATTTTTTTAATTCTTTATCAGCTTCACGCTGTATCCCGCATACAGCAGGGTAGGCAGGGATCCTAGTGTTAAGACATTCTGTTCCCTTTTTTCTGCCGAATTCTGGAGGCATTGCGTGTTGAGTGGCAGAACTCAACGCCGCGTTTATCCTCTACACCAGAGCGATGAAATGGAAATATAAATTTAAGTAAATATTTCATCTCCTCGAGTGGGTATCGAACCCACAACCACTCGGTTTTACATTCACGCTTTGTGCCGCTGCGCCACGACTGGCCTCATGATATGGTGATAAATAGGTAAAGATAAAAAAAAATAATTTTCATAAAGACAGGCAGGTAACATACGATATAACTACTCGCTGACCGACGAATGTTGGAGATCTAATAACGAAGTCCTGCTGATACCGTTTTTGTACGAAACTCAAAGATATTTCGATCATATAAGAAAGGCTATCTCTTACCTTGCTTTATTATATTATTTTTTTATTATATTAAAATATATATTTAATAAACTGTTTTAATATTAATATTAAATAAGAGACGATTATAAAAAGAAAGATCTACAAATAAATTATAATATGTTATAATAGCTATAGAATTTTTATTATATTATACTTCCACCCACATTCTGTTAAAGTATGAGTAATCTGCTTTGAATATATTATTTATATATTTTTGCTTCTACAATGTGCTATTTATATTCAATGGCGTATTCGTAACGTAGTGTCACGCCTATATACGTGATATGGTTGTATATTAATTAATGGTTTTTTAGCTTATCGCTGTGTCCCGCACATAGCAGGGTAAGCAGAGGGAACTTAGTGCTAAGACAGTCAGTCCGTTACGATTAAGACATTTCCGTTCTCCGCTCTCCGCCAAATTGTTAAATGATGGAAATTAACACCGCGCTTAGTCTCGTTGCCAGAGCGAGAAAACGAATATATTAAATACCTCATTTCCTCGACTGGGAATGGAACCCAATGACTATTAAAAAATTGGACGTGGAGTATGGGGAGTCTTTACGTTGAGTTTTCTCTTCGTGCTCTGCACTATCTATCTAGCATGATCGTGAAGCTTACTATGTATAATTATTATTTTTATACTGTCAATGATCAACATACTAGGCATACTAACAAACAAAGGCTTCTACAGAATTCAATACTTAGAAATGTATATTGTTTCAAAGCTTTTACCAAGATTACAAAATGAATTTAACCCAGGCAAAGTCGGGGTTCTCATATAGCACGTAACATTACGTTTATTAAACTTTCTACCCAAGACTATCTGATGGCTGACCTATCCTTGTCACGGTAAGATATTACTCCAGTCATCCACATTTCATATGAAGGGCTTATATTATATACGTATATAGAGATACCTTCAGAGCTCGACGAAGTAGGGACATATTTGCGGATAAAATAATGGAAGGATTTTGTCTTATTATGCTTGTGTTTAGCAGGAATTTAAGTGATAACGTTATATTTTTATATATATGTTTGTAGCTTAAGGGTTTTTTATTGAAGTTTATAAAGATACTTATTCAGAAAATGTATAAAAATTTGAACGTACCGGGATTTGAACCTGCTCTGCGCTGTATCCCGCATTTCTATGTGCGGGATACAGTGTAAAGCTAAAAAAATACGTGAAGTATTACTTCACTTCATTGTGGCGCAGAGGGGCAAACTCAGACTGTAATCGTCATGGTCGAAGGTTCAATCCCAATTCTGTAATCTCCGAATTGTATGGGAAATATTAACAATTCGGGGAAAAGCCGATCTGGCAAGATAAAGCGCGACGTTGAGTATCACCACTCAACATGCAAGGCAATGTCTCAAATCCAAGCGGAGAGAAGAGAACGGAAAAGACACTCTTTCCGTTTACCCGCCCATACGGAAAAATTATGAAGCTACTTTTATAATTATGCTACTTCTATACATTTAATCAAGTAGTAAATGCATAAGAATTGGTAACAAAGACTAGCGGAAGTTCGGTTTGGCAAGTTTCGATTCTCATCAAAAGTTTTTAATTGGAACTACATACTGGAGCGGATTAAACGTGACAGTGGTTCACAAGTTGTGCGAGGTGAGTGTAGTAACAATACCCGTGTCAGTATAGGATATAGAAATAACTTGGCTTTCGAGCCGGTAACATTTATTTTATCATTGAAGTTTTACATAGGTAGTTTATGTATATATGTCACCTACTGAGAGAAAACGTACAAACGTAACAACTGGATAAAAAGTAAAAAGTTGTAATTTAGTATGTAAGTAAGTTAGGGCAATCCATACGGGAGCACTAAGAGAGAATTTTAGAAAATTCTCAGAGGGACGGGAGAAAATGAGAATTTCTTCCAATTTACGCCTCAAGATCCACTCAAGAAAGTAGTTACGGTAGAGAAGAAAATATTTCTCAATTTCTACGGGAAGAGGAAAAATACAGAACTTGATATTTTTATATAGATAAATATTATACTTTACTCTTCTCGACCTTAATACAGATTATGTTAGCAAAACGTAGCATACGTAGCGACCGTATCCTCCGTTCAAGATACGTAGACGGCAGAGTCAGCTTAACTGATCGAATTCTAAGTGAACATATTCTAAAATGGTAAGTTTGAGATGAGATTTGAATGATTTATATTGATAATTATAATATTGGACATTTTTATTTAATTTCTAGCTAGTGACTTCTTTCAAACCTTAGTATGAAACTCTTAAATAAGTTTGTGAAAAATCTATAAGACGTAATTTTTTTGGAAAAATATATTTGCTTAAAGACCCTATTTAGTAGGTAATTGCTTAATAATTAATATTCTAAGTTGTCTTTTTTCAATGTTAACTTCTTTAAAACATATACTTAAAAAATATCGTAGTCAAAACCAATAAACAATAAATATAATCAATAGCATTTATAGAAATTTGATGTAACAACAATTGTGTAATATCGTGTTCTTATAAATAAATATCCAATATATTTGGTCCAATATTCTTTTTTGTCGTCTATATGTCTTACTTATCTATATACTAAAAAAAATATACTAAAAAAAATTTACTTATCAGAACTTTTTATTAAAGTTAACAGATTAACTCATAAATTTTTATATCCCATCAAAAACATAAATGTAAAATGAGAGCCAAGTTCAGTAATATGATATATGCCGTGGTTGTTGACTTCAGCGATAAAAGAAGTGAGATGTAAATGTGTGCCAAGTTCAATGGTCAGTCCT
>DWQW01009492.1:0-12896 GCA_018249695.1 Heliconius erato demophoon
GTTCTTAGTAAATGAGTCGTCACCTTATAGGTACATATATATATTGGTTACGTTATATACCTGCGCTTATATTTATATATTGGTGTTGGTTTCTTATTGAAAAAAGGATTTAATAGATATATATTTTCTCAATATTAAGTATATTATGATATCTATACGACAGATATTTTAAAGTGTATGACAGTATGTATTATAACGTCCTGAGCATTTTAATATTTAAAAAAAACAACAGATACTAATTGGCTAAGAATGTCTAATAATTTAAGAAAATTATTAAGAAAGAAAAAGATGATATCGTATATATTACGATTTTTTGCAGCACAAGTTGAAATGCTCAGCCTGTGTTGACCGTTCGCGGCGATATATAATTTACTTCGCCATCTTTAATTTTAATGTTAACGTCAAAACGATTTACTAAATAATCAATTTCTTTTTAAATGAATAAAACTACTTTATCACTGTCTGTCTAAAAGGTATAAAAAAAGTTTAATTATTTCTTATAGAAATAAAAAAACATCGATATTTTATTATCATTATAATATTTAAAATAATACAGATAAAATATTAAAATAGTAGTTTTAATCATGGATACAATCGGGAAAGAACATGAAATTTAATTTATCGACAAGTGTCGCGAACGGTGTTTATCTGGTATCCATATATCGCAAAAGAGCTTTATAGCTTCGCATGTTTTCTACTATTTGTGTCCGTTCAGTATTTATATTATAATTCCAATGTAATATTATATAACGATGGCCCAATTTTGATGATTATTATATAAATTTTCTATTTTAGTAGTATTTTATATCTCAGCTGCTAAGCTTACGCAGAGCATGTATCGTAGCTTTGTTTTATATATTATATAAAATTATATTATATATATTTGTATAAAAAATTTGGCCATTCGTATTATTTTTTTTTCTCATCATACTAGAGTAATACAAGGAATCATCAAGGGTCGTTTTGGCACTTGTATTGGTTTTGGATAGCACTATGTTCCCGTTATAGTACACGGTGTTTGGTGGCAATCTGAACCTACAAAAAGGAATATCTCCAACGGTCCCTAAATATAGACAGACATGTCAAAAGAGAAGGTTTCTGGGAGTACGTTATCAAGGTTCATCTTGTTCTTAAAAAATATAAATATATACTAAAAAATATTTTATTTTCTACGAGCAAGATGAATCTTTATTCCGATAACCCCGTAAACATTGTCTTTTGATATGTTCGTTAATACCTCAAATAACGTCTAAGTAAATTCAAAATCGCACTGGAAAATTTATTGGTTTCTCTCTTTCCTATATACATTTAATGTGATGAAACAGGAGAGGAGAATACGTCACCGACGCGCAAGAAAAGCGAATCTGAAGCGCTTTCGCCCAAGCTGTCCCGAGCTGCGACGACTATCGCCGAGGAGGCGGTGGATCAGCTGCAGGCCTCTGAAAAACTTATTGCAGGTAATTAACTATTATATAAATGTAAATTGAATTGATATTTTTATCTTATCAGTTTATCGTCTTGTGTTCTTTTCATGAAATTTAGTAAGAATAGTCGTACATAGTTCAATCAATGTAAGTTTTTTTTACAAATATTGAACAAATAAAATATTCGATTTTATTGGTATAAGTATAAGGTTTACTTATGACATATTTCCTACTTTTGCTTTGTTTACTTTATATTAGCAAATACAGAATTACAGATATTGATTAAATACCCTAATTATTAAATCTACGGTGAAAGTTTATGACCACAACACAGTTTCCAACTAAAGTAGCAGATTATCAAACTTTATTAGAATGTTTAATTTGTATTAGGTCTATTCACGAATAGTGAGGCTATCACGACCTAGCGGCATAGTTAACTATAAATGCGACGATTAAGGGTTCGATTTTTACTAGGGGGAATTAATTATTTAACATTTTCATTTCTTCGTTCTGGTAACAAGACAGAGTGGGGCGCTTTAGACGCTTTTATTAGCCAATGTCTATAACAATTGGATGGAAAACTCTAAATTTCCTCTGCCAGGCCTGCTGAAAAAAGTTACAATTTTTTTTATCCAACAGAACTTAACGAAACTTGGGAAGAAAAGCTCAAACGTACAGAACAAATACGCGTGCAACGTGAGGCGGTGTTCGCTGAAATGGGTCTCGCCGTGAAGGAAGGAATCACCGTAGGAGTTTATTCACCAAAGAAAACGCCACATTTGGTCAATTTGAATGAAGATCCCAATTTATCGGAATGTCTACTTTATTATATTAAAGATGGTAAGTAAATGTTTATATATTTCAACGTAATTTTTTTAAATCAATAGTATATCGATATCCAATTGAATACAAAAGTAGATAAAAAAATACTCAAAAACATTAAAAAAGAACAGAATTTGAGTGTGAATTGAAACCTTATGTGTTTTAAAATATTGTGACAAAATTGAAGTGAGCGTACTTTTTTATATTTGTGTGAAACTTTTGATATGCTTTTTATTTATTTGTAGACTAATAATTATGTAATAGAAAACACGTTACATAATACGACTCACTTATTTAATCGACACTTATCCTGTTTAATCCAAGATTATATTGTCACTGCCTCAGTAATATTGCCAAATATCCATATTAAGTATGATGATGTTTTATGTAAATCGAAAATTTGTTTTAGAATAAATTGGTTCTTATAATTTTGTAATAGAAACTTATACGAGTGTAAATGAGACGTAGAAATTATCATCATATATTCTGTATCATATAAGTTTAAATAAGAGTATCCAATGACAGATGGTTTCGCACTAGTAACTATTACAGTCTGAATCCATTGTACTACTCAATAAGACGTTAGTGTCACTAATATTATTGATTTATAATAAAATTTATATTACTTTAACTGCTATATTTGTAAAAAATATTTTTTCTAAATATGCTTGACGTTTTCTGTCTGTTCATTGAATATTTTTAAAATTTTAATTTTATTTTTCTAGGTGTAACTCGTCTTGGCACAGCAGAAGGGAATGTCCCGCAAGATATCCAACTTTGTGGTTCTCACATTTTAAGTGAACACTGCATCTTTGAGAACACTGACGGTGTGATCTGTCTAATACCGCATCGTGGAGCCCTTATTTATGTCAATGGACGCGAGGTTTGTAATTTTATATATATTTTTAAGATTTGTGCTATATTTTTATATGATTTCATCATTGATTCATTTTAGAATAAAATAATAAATAGTTATTTTTGTCAATGTAGAAGCCAATAATAATTGTGATTAAAAAATTACATTAACAAGTATCACAATAATATCGATTTTGAAAAGAAATTTATGATTATGTAGGTAATTCGCCTACAAAAAAACTTGTTTAATTTTTTTTGTATATTATTAAGATAAGATACATAAGAAATTTCAATAATTGTTTAATTGATATATTTAGGTGACCGAGCCGATAATCCTAAAGACGGGCTCGCGCGTGATCCTCGGCAAGAACCACGTGTTCCGCTTCACGCACCCCGGACAGCCGCGCGAGCAGCTGCCGCACCTGCCCAGCAACAAGGACACCGTCAACGATATCACCGAGAGTGTCACTGAAGGTATTCATTTAGTTGTTTTTTTAGGAGATTTAAAATTATATGTTTTGTAGGCTGATTTAAAGATTTTTTTCAAAATTCCAAGTAAGTGCAAAATTAAATTAAAACGCTTTTAAATTATTAAACTTAATTAAACTTACTAGAAAAACCAGACATTGGCCTTACAGAAAAAATTATAGCCCTCAAAAAATTTTATTTACATACGAGTACATATATATTATATTCAACTATTTCAACTAGTCTAAAAATATTACAAAATTATATAAAATTTATATATCTTTTAAATTTAGCTCCAAGCGACACTGAAACAGTAGACTGGGATTACGCTCAATGCGAGTTATTAGAGAAGCAGGGTATCGATCTGAAGGCGGAAATGCAGAAACGCCTCGTCGCCCTCGAGGAGCAGTTCCGCAGGGAGAAGGAACACGCCGACCAGCAGTTTGAGGAGCAGAGGAAGGTAAAAAAATACTATAAATATTTATAAATAACGCACTTTAAATACTGATCAGCATTTTGAAAAGATGAATAAGGTTAGGGTAAATAATAGAATATTTTATTAATTTATTGCATTTTTTAAAATATAATACGTTCGATACGATATAGTATTGAAAGTAAAACTTTAAAAACAGAGTACTCCGTTCTACGTTGTTGATTTAATTAGAAACACAATAATGACAACAATTATTAATTATTTTCTTTGTTTATTCCATAAAATCCTATACTTCTAGAATTTTCTTTTTTTATTAGTTAAGATTTTTTTGTAGTTTTATTTAATTTTTATTTAAATATTAGTATAAAACTGAACAATAATGTTCATATAAGTCAAATTAATCAACAAATTTTCAGAACTACGAAGCACGAATTGACGCTCTACAACGACAAGTGGAAGAACAAAGCGTTACAATGTCCATGTACAGCTCCTACACGCCCGAAGACTTCCACAACGACGAAGATATATTTGGTAAATATAATAAAATCTATTTAGTATGTCACATAAAGTTGTTAACTTTACTTTTTAAGTATTAGGTAATTTATTGTAAAATTATGTTAATATTAACTTTTCTTGAGGTATATATAGATTAAAATATTTTTTCGCATTAAACATATAAAAAGTCAAATAATGGTATTACTTTGAAATCATTTTTTATAAACTGTAGTACATGTATAATAAAACAAATTAATACTAGAATAATGATATATAATCACTTTTTCATTATCGTTACATTTACATCAACTAAAGCGTCCATTTTATTTATATTCATCTATAAAAAAATAAGCAATCACCAATATACAATTTCTTTCCATAAACGATAAAATTACTCCCAAAAGACCTAATCATATATAAAAAAAAATTCAATACACGAACACCATACATAACATGCGTAACTCAATAGCGTGTGGTGGGGCAGTGAATCCCCTGTTTGAGACAGAGTGCTGGTCGGCGCGCGAGGTGGGGCTCGCCGCGTGGGCCTTCCGCAAGTGGAAGTATCACCAGTTCACGTCGCTGAGGGACGATTTGTGGGGGAATGCTATATTTTTGAAGGTATATATGCTTCTTTATAAAGTGTTTCATTTTAATTTTAATGTATTTTTCGTATATTTGTTTTATTTTAGGCAGAGTAAAATATATTTTTGATGATCTCTTGCTCTGGATGATATGCATATTTGGATTTGTTCGAAAGTAGAATATGGTTAATTTTGTCCCCATCGTCTCTTTGATGTAACTTTATTGTTTTCTTAATTAAAAGAAAAATATAAAAATATCTTTGGTATTTATTAAAAAAAAAATATTTTATAATGTCTAAAGCTTACCATAAAAGATGTTACTATTACATCATTATATTTAACATAAATTATTTACATTCAAACTTGGTTGTAACTTGATTCTTTCTATCTCTTTGAAAACAGGAAGCCAACGCAATATCAGTAGAGCTCCGCAAAAAAGTCCAATTCCAGTTTACTCTACTAACCGACACCCCCTACTCGCCCCTACCCGCGGAACTCGCGCCTCGGGACGAAGGCGACGACGAGTATCGACCTTCCGCACCCACTGTAGTCGCCGTCGAAGTCACCGATACTAAGAATGGAGCTACTCACTATTGGACCTTGGAGAAGTTACGGTAATTACGGTAGATTACTATAGTTGGTGTAGTTTTGGGCGACGGTTACACTGTGCTATATCTAGTGCACTAAGTTAGGTCACTACAAATAGGGCGTTTTCATCTTTAAGGTTATACGCCCTAATTCTTTTATATTTTTATTCTTCTTAACGTCCTGTTCTCTACATGATGTAGTGTTTCTAGAAGTAGCGTGGTGTAATCGCCGATTGAATGAAGATGATGATTGGTAGTTTTTTTATAGTGATTTGGTTTGGAATGTTAGGTTAGGTTAGACGTAGATGTTTTGAACAATTTTTTTATACCAAGATAAAATTTAATCGTTAGAACTGTAAACTACAATCTTGTTTAAATATATAATAAATTTCATAGGATTGAGTTTCTAAAACACTAACTGTTATAATTTAAATATTCTAAAACATATTATTATTGTTTTATTATATAGTTTCAACATGATCAATTTCATACGTTATTTATATTTGTTTTTATTTACTTTGATATATTTATTTTATCACATTGCGTTATAGTATTTTTTAAGTTTCTTTCGCCTTGTTTTGTGTCGGTTTTAGTTTTTAAAGTATGTATATGTTTTTTGTACATTTTATTTTTTATTTAGAATATCACTTTTGCTCAGCTATGTTCGTCATACAAATGTCATACATATGTATATCTTTATTTTTTTTTTATTTTTCTTATAAATGAATTCGGTCTGTAATTTTATTATATAGAAAATAAAATATATTTTAATTGTGTTATCATAGAGGTAAGTATAATATATATTGTAAAAAAATCGAAATTTTAATGGTAGCTTCATATATTTATTCAATGCCGCTTTTATTTTTTGCTGCTTTTTATTTTCATTTTCATAACTACGCTTTTATATTAACATACATACATATTTTATCGTTATTTATTTTTAAAACGCATACTAACTTAATTTTGAAGAAATACTGCTCTAATATAGTTTATACTTTACAACACACAATATAGTAAAAAACGGTCATACAATAAATCAGTAAGTAATAGATTTTGGATCGGTTTTCGGAAACTAGCTAGATATCGATAATATAAGCAAAGTAACATAATAGTGAGGCACACGATGGGGCACCAATAATATTTAAAAGAAATAGCCCAATGGAAAACAGATAGGGAGGCTAGTGTGTATCTCCAAGGCGGCTATGTTGTCCGTAGCCACCGCCTGGAGCTCATGCGTCAGATATACAACATGAACGAGGGCGCGTGCGCGGAGGAGGAGGCGGCCGCGCCCCCCGCGCCCCCCACCGCCGCCCCCGCCGGCCTCGCGCCCCCCGACGACCTCCTGCAGTGCATCTCCACGTGCGCCAACAACACCAGGCTGTCGCTCGCGAACCTGCTGCCCTCGAGGTTGGTGCGGGAGAAACAAACCAGCGTGTGGCGAGATCGTGGCGACTTAACTAGTCTTTATTAGGCGTATAACACATTGTCTTGACTGTTTTGTTTCTACCTTCTAACGTACAGGATTTTGAGTATTTGTTATGTTTAAACATGTTCACAAAGTTTGCAGACACGCTTCCATGCGCTTCGTCTGCTTTTGGTTGATCGTTTTGTTAAGCTTTTTAACGTTAAGCCGGCTAGAGGAGGCAGCAGAAGTAAGAGGAAAATTGTGGCCATTTCGTTTCTGTTGTTTTAACGTTGTTCGTGTTGTGTGTACTCGCTTTGCAGGATCACGACATATTGTAAGATGCAACATTACTGCACTATTCAATAATTTCATTGAAAAAAATGTCGCTAATTCATTATTTGAATATTAGATACATTTGAAGCTTCTATCTCAATATTATTTCAGGTTACATTTTGTGTACGTGTTTATTTCTGATTCATTAAAATGATTTTTGATGTTGTTTACATGTCAAAAATATTACTCATTTAGAACAGTTTAAAGCATATAATTTTAATTGCTTGCACGCGCTGACGCATATACTGATGCATGTACCTACAGCTTATACCTTTATTATGTACAAATAATTATTTAAAATTACATTTTAAACGTCATATTTAAAAGTTTTATCTATATTTATTAGGCAACGTTTAGAACTGATGCGTGAAATGTATCACAACGAGGCGGAGTTGTCGCCCACATCGCCCGATCACAACATCGAGTCGGTCACCGGCGGTGATCCGTTCTACGATAGATTCCCGTGGTTCCGTCTTGTTGGACGGTGAGTCTATCTTTTTTCTTTCTTTTTCTTTTAAAGCTTTCGAAAGTTAATTACATTGTGATTACTGAGTTCTTAAGAAAAAAAATGAAATTAAACTTAATTAACTTGAACTTAATTATCTTAAACTTAATTATTAATTAAACTTATACAATTCACAAAATAGATGTCATAATACATTGATATATGTAATTCACTCTTCTTTACGAAAAGGCATATTGGAATCTTAACATTTTACCTTCTTTCTCACTAGATTTGACTTTCCCGCACATAGCAGGGTAGACAGGGGAAATCTGGAAACCTAGTGTTAAGACACCGTTCCCAATAGGATTCTTCAGTTACCCTTTGTCATCATGTTATAAATAAAAAAAACTACTACTCCATCGGCTATATTTTTTTTTAATATAATACTAAAATATTATATTTTTTTCAGCTACTACGATAATTTAATGACAATTTTGTTGACAGGAGCTTTGTATACCTGTCGAACCTCCTGTACCCGGTTCCACTCATTCACAAGGTTGCCATCGTGAACGAGAAGGGAGACGTGAAGGGCTACCTGCGCGTAGCCGTGCAGGCGGTCATCGACGCCGAGAAAAGTAAGTATTTGGCCATTTAAATTTAAATATAGGTACAGATGATTGAAAATATTTTATTATTTTTTAATAATGTTGTAATTTCAGAAATAATTGCGTGTTGTTATATCGCGCTGAAGTGTATTAACGTATATGATAAATAGATATTTTTTTCGAATGATTACCTACAATTATAATTTTTACTAAAATATATTTTAAGCTCGAGTTCTTCGATTAGAATTTCACATTAATTCTATTTCAATTCAAAAGTTACGATTTTTTATTGGCATAATTATTTAGGTTAATTAAATTATTGGTTTTCACGAAACACTTTGCAGTGAAGCATATAAAAAAAAAGTGAAGCATATAGTGTCAATAAAACAATTTCAATGAAGGGATGTAAAATCTACACTATCCATAGTAAAGATAAATAAATTTCCCATTTTTTTTAAAGTACAGTTATATTTCCTCCATTTATTTAATTAAAATAATTCCATTTCATTCATTAAATATATTTTTCTACAGATAACGCGGAATTTGCAGCCGGTGTAAAACAATCTGCCAAAATCTCCTTCGACGACGACATCGTACCGACGCGTTCCCGCCTCAAGGCCATCTCCAGTGTTGAGAAGAATAACGCACTCAACGCTATCAATATGGAGGATCGGCCTGAGCAGGACTCTAATATAAAAATTGAAGGTATTTTATGTTTCTCTTTTTCTAAAGTATTTTATATGACTGCCCAATTAAAAAGTTTAGGTGGAACTAGAGGCTGCTACTATAGTGTTTAATCGGCATACTGGTGGTAAGAATTTCAAGAATAATTTAAATAAATTAGGTTTTCACATCCAGATATGATATAAAATTCTTGATTCTTGATACTCCGAAAATATAATTCATAATTAGATTTCGTATTTTTTTATTCATTGTTTTTGAATTATACATATTTACAACTTGTTAAATTTTAACTTGTTATTTATATTGTTATTTGGGAGCTTGTGTTCCTTGTACACTACCTGTACCAGTCAAAACAACAGTTGTGGGGCCAATTTCCACTCAGTGGAATGTATCATTTAATAATTTAATTTGACCGCTCTGGTAACAAGATAAAACGCAGTGTTCAGTTCCGGTGGAAAGTGGGGGAAGGAGTGTTTTAACACTGGGTTCTAGGCCTACTCTCCTATATGCAGGATACAGCCTAATTTATTTATTCTGTCTCGTAGAGTTAGCAGTAGCCGAATGTGACGCTGACAGTGGACGTGGAGACAGTTCCCTGGCATCAGAACTAAAAGAGGAGGATCTTCCTGAACATCTCACTCTGGGACGTGAATTCACTTTCCGTGTCACTGTTTTACAGGCGCATAGCGTTTCGACTGATTATGCTGATGTATTTTGTCAGTTCAAGTAAGTTTATTATTAATATATATAAAAATGTATCTATGTACGTAAATAAGTGAATAAAATACCAAATAACTATGAATAAATTATGTAGGACAGGATTTATAGTTTTCATTGTGGGATTGGATATCGAATTCATGGTTTCTTTTTCAGATCCATCCATCCAGTGTTAGAGTTCAAATTTATTTTTATCAAATTTTCTTTATTTATATACTTTAAAATTTTAAAAAATATAGTGTTATAGTAAATGTTATAATTATGTAATAATGTTTTTATTATCTTTACTTTTTGTTTTAGCTTCTTGCATAGGAATGAAGATGCGTTCTCAACAGAGCCTGTAAAGAACACAGGAAAGAATACCCCGCTAGGCTTCTATCACGTACAAAACGTAAGTATAATATTATTATAAATATAAACTGCACAAGTATAATTTAAATTTTATTTGTTAAGTTGTTATATGTATCATTAAACTAAATAAATGTTTTTTTTCTAGATCACAGTGCCGGTGACTAAATCGTTCGTTGAATATATTAAATCACAGCCGATCGTCTTTGAAGTATTTGGACACTATCAGCAACATCCTTTGCACAAGGTAATATTATAAATAAGGATTAACTTATTTTAATATCTTTTTGTAATGAAATTTCAAGGTCTCTTTGAGCCTGGTGTCCTTGATAGGAAGATTAGGACGAAAAGGAAAAAACTTTTAGCCGCCATTTGTATTTTATGTGAACCTATTTTCAATAATGAGAAACATGTTATAATAATTCCAATTTTTTTTCTAGGATGCGAAACAAGATGGCCCAGTCGGCAGGGCTCCGCCCCGTCGTATGCTACCACCCTCACTGCCCATATCAGCGCCAGTGCGGAGTCCTAAATGGGGAGCGGCCAGTGTGGCCCCGCCCTGTTGCTCGTCTCATTTACACTCTAAACACGATTTGTTAGTTTGGTTTGAGATCTGTGAACTGGCGCCTAGTGGAGATTATGTGCCTGCGGTAAGTTTCCCTTAAATATTAAATTGGTACACTGTATCATTATATGAAACAAATTACTGTAGAGTTAATTTTTTTATTTTTTTCCTTACTTTATTTAGAATAAATTATTCTATATAAAATACATATCATATTGTATTGTAGGTGGTAGAACACAGCGACGAGCTGCCCTGCCGGGGCCTGTTCCTCCTGCATCAGGGCATACAGCGCCGCATCCGCATCACCATTCTGCACGAGCCCTCCTCCGACCTGCAGTGGACTGACGTACGCGAGCTGGTCATTGGTGAGATATATTTACTAATAATACTTGTTTTATTTATTTTTCTTGTTTTTGTTCCGTATAATAAGGGTAAATAGAGAGAAATTCGTGGTAAAACACTTTATTCTCTGATTAGCGGCCGAATACGAGATGTTGCGTGCTGAGTGACATAACTGAATGCTTTGTTAAATCAGTAAAATTATATTTATTCCACTGATTTGCGATCGAACTACGGCGTTAACAATCAAACACTGAACTACTCCACCACGTTCGCTTAATATCTCATATAATTTGAAAATTTGGTTAAACTTATCGGTTTTTAAATTTTGCTTAGGTTACAAGTCGATTTTTAAGGTCGATTATATTTTTTAAATAATTCTAATTTTATAAGATTTTTTATAACAATCAGTATACGTAAAATATAATGTTTGTAAATCAGGTCGTATCCGAAACACGCCCGAAGCTAACGAAGATACAACAGACGGTGATGAAGACGGAGCGCTATCTCTTGGATTGTTCCCCGGAGAGCGTCCTACGTTGGACGATCGTGCTGTATTCAGGTACTATTTTTTAAAGCTATTATTCTATATTGTAACAATCAACCAACTAAATATGAGTATGTTTGGTTAAACGCATTAATCTCAGAACTTAAGTAGTTAATAATATAACTGGATTAAATTGAAAGATTATTTTTGTGAAAGATAGTCTACTTATGGAGGTATGTTTATAGTATATCTCGTAAATCATTTCGTGGCAACCCTCAGTGGGTCTGAACTGCGGTAGGACCTGGGACGCACAGAATGTATCATACAACTCTTTAGTTATTTCCATTTTACCACACGGGCTAAGTCGCATATATAAGCTAGTGTATGTATGTACATATATAATTGAAATGGATTACAGATACTGTCCAAAAATTCTGCCTTACCAATCAATGTCTAATTGGCAGTACATTAGTAAATAATCTAAAAAATTAAATTAGCTTCACGCTGTATCTCACACACAGCAGGGTAGACAGAGGGAAATTTGTGTTAAAACACTGCGTTCCTCACGTTGGGGAACCTCAACGTTAGGCTTTTATAATAAAAATATTCATAAACAATAATTCATTCCCTTGAGTGGGGATCGAATTCACAACCGAAGCATTACAGTCACACCTTTGTGCCCCTGCACCACGGCGGCCTTAATTAGGTATAATAAGCTTCATTTTATAAAAATAATCGATATTTATAGTCATAATTTCAATATTTGTATAGGTTCGAAGCGGCGTGGGACAGCAGCCTCCACGGTTCCCCACTTCTCAACCGAGTAAGCGCCAACGGCGAAGTAGTCTACATCACACTGAGTGCATATCTAGAGGTATATAATGTTCAAAAATGTTATAGGTTCTTATTTGATTAATTAATATCTTCTATGCGTTTCATATCAAAATGGTATATTTAGAAAATAGTTTTTATCAGAGAAGCGAATGGTTAATAAAAATATTGGAATACTTCATAAATTTAAATAATAAATAAATAAATAAGATAATAATATACTTAATATAATGGCCAAAACTATGTTAAGCGCTACGCTAATGCGTGTTGAGGGAACGTCGTATTTTGTTTTGAAATAATAATGTACTGTTCTGAGTGGGAGGCGAATTCACAAATGCTGCTGTCCCCAGGTGGAGAACTGCGGGCGGCCCGCCATCGTGACCAAGGACCTGTCGCTGGTGGTGGTGGGGCGCGAGGCGCGCACGGGCGCGGGCCGCTCGCTCCGGCGCGCGCTGTTCGGGCCCCGCGCCGC